>JAQGAI010002999.1:0-11384 GCA_034696905.1 Lepidocyrtus violaceus
ATGATCCCATAAAAAAAAGAAAAAAAGTTTTTTTTCGTCCCTGGAAGTAGAATGGAAATTGTCCGCATATCTTCTCCATATTTCAAGAGAACTGAATAAAAACGCTCACCAACTGTAGTTCATACAGTTACTCATTTATTTACGTTATGCTTTCTCCAGAATCCCGACTGACTTCCCCGGGTTGGAGTGAGTGAGAGTTGAGTTGATGCTGTAAAATAAAAAAGAGATGAGGAGGAATAAACGGCTTTTGTGTTGGCGTTAGTGTGCTGACTCCTGGTCTGGCTAGCCTCATTCAACTTTCTCCACTCTGGCTCATGCATACGCATAATATAGAAATGGCTCTATGGTATGGTCGTGGTGAAATAAGTATGTAAATGGGAAAAGTATTTTTGTTCTGTGACAAGGAAGCTGAAGCAAAGTTGTGTTGACAAGCTTGTTTTTTTATTCCACTGCTACCTTATTACACAGACATGGAATATGGATGACTTCATTCCAAGTAATTCCACCGTTCCTTTCCGTGGCCTTTAAAGGAATGAAAGTGGAGTGAATTGACTTGACTTTCCCCTCCATCTTTATTTTTAACTTTGAGGAGACAGAAATCTGGAGGGAAGAGAGTATAATATGACAAGCTAAGCAAATCAAAAGCTTTTCTCATTTCATTTATACCCATTTCCCTATATAAATATGGATTGTTGCGGTTATACATACAAGAAAATGAAGTCAAGATGATGATGATGATGGGAAAGAAAAGTTAGATTTTGATATAGCCGGGTTGTTTTCTCAATGGAAAGTGGTATCTTGTCTCTGGATCAAATCATTTTTTTCGTTGACGGGAAAAGAATGAAATCATCACATCAATCCATTCGCATCGCTTCAGAATATGAATTGGAATGGATTGGAATGTCGATTGTCAGCAGATATCTGGTTCGTCTTATTGTTGACAGCTTTATTTCCAGGGCTTCCTTCCCAGTCGGAAGTTAAAACGGGAAATGCCAAGTTTTTTTCCTCTCTAGTTTACCGGTTTGGAATAATAATTTAAAGGTACATTTAAACTTCTTTTTCTATTCAACGGTTCAAATATGGAAATGATTGAATTCTCCTTCATTCTTCTAAATCTATTCCATCACTTTTTACCGAATCCATTTAGTTTGGATGAATATGCAGTTTTTTGTTGTTGGAAGCGTTTATTTTGCATTTTAAGTCACTGGGCTGAGTGTATGGGAAAACTTCAAACAGTTTTTTAAAAAGTCACTTTACTCAATGGAAGATACATGTCAGGGAAGACATCTTTCCCAGAAAAATCAAGCCTTCTTCCGATCCAATAAGTATATAAAAAAAAGTTGACTTGTTCTTCTTGTCCCATCTTCTATAGCTTCATAATTTCGTTATTTATTTGCGGAAACGGGAGAAAACAACATCTTGCCAAAAAAAATAAACTTCTAAAAGGAAAAGAGGTTTTTGCTTGCCTCTCCTTTCAAGTTATTGTTAGGCAAGGCATTATAGCGCATTAGTTTCATTTCCTCTTTATATTCCTGCCACAGAAAAACACAACAGCCTTCACTGGTGAAAGGTGTGCGTAGAAAAGAGGATGAAGAAAGATGGAGGAAAAGGAAAATCTTGGGAAGTGAAGACACTCTCATCTCTCATTTCTCATATCATGAGGAGAAAAGTGCCGACGAGAGTGGAAGTCCTTTTATGCCATTTTTCTTTCATATTTTTTTTTTGTTTTCGTCAGAAGTGGAAGCAGTGGTGGTGGTGATGACTTGGCGGTGGATGCTTCACCAGCGTCTGCTCTCCTGTCTTTTCATGTGGTTGGCTGAGCACACCTTTTTCCCCCTTTTGCTTTCCGATAATTTGCCAAGATGTATTTCTTTATTCGGGATAAATGATTAGGTCTGGCTTCTCCTTCCCCCACTCATTTATAATGTGTTTGGATAATTTAGGAGAAAACAATTATTACGGAAAGGATTTTTATTTGGTGGAGAAAACAATATTTTTTAATACACAAACTCGGAGAAATAATAATATATTTTGCTGTGTGAGAGCTGAATACAAATTGAGCGATATAGACAGGAACACATTTGAAAGAAAAATATATAAATCTCCTCTCCAGATTTTTTTTATGTTCGGATGTCCGTTCCTTTTCCTGCTCTTTACACTGCACGTTTATTTCTTTCACTTGCTCCTTCTCGCAGAGAACAAAAGTCAGGAAGTGAAAGTGGGTCTGGACGAAAGAAAAATAATAAAAAATAATAAGGGAGGGAGAGGGAGTGAGTACAAACAAGCCATAAAAAAACTTTTTCTCAGACAATAATTTCTAAACGAAGGAGAAATATATATCACTTTCCTTTTTTTACTGCTCTTTTTCTCTCAACTTTTTTGAGCTTTCCTTTTTTTGTATCTGTTTCTTTTTTTTTGGATGGAGTGGAAGAAACAAAGCTGGAGCGGTGGAGAACTCTGTTGCTGTAGCTTTGCATTATTTGGTTCTACTACTGGAGGACTGGAATTGGCCATTTTTTGTGTTTGTGAAGTGGTGAGTATGTCAGGTACTATTGCATTGATGATGCTCATCCAGGAATAAACTCTGGACTACTGGACTCGACTCCAATAGATGAGATGAGAGGTTCGTGAATGGGAAATGATAATGGCGTAACTATGTGAGGTGGATAAGATTTCCTCCCAGAGAATCATCATGGGGTGATGGGATGGGGAGGGTGAGGTAATTCTATCAGAAGGACCGGATTGAATTGGAGGGACCAAAGCTTAAGATACATTTTTTGTCTTCTTTTGATGGTTTTTATTTTATGCCTTTGAAAAGATGGTCACGATCACGACAGTTGAATGGGATGGGGTGGGACGTGGGGACCATCTCCAGAATTTCAACACAGAAATATTTTCCACGAGTCCCACGCACAAGTATACTTTCATACATATCTAAATCAGTTATGCCTGCGTAGGAGCTCTGCTCTTTGACCTGACCTTTTACATTGGGTTGGGAAATAAATTTTGCAGAATAATTTTGAGAAGGTAGAGAAGAAGAAGATGATGATGGAAACGACATGAAAGGCCATGCTGTGATGTAACGGAGTGCTTCAGGTAGAGTTTACATCCTTCTGGTGGAAATACATCAAGCAATGCATATTGCATAAGGCCTCCAACTCAAAACCTTTGGCTGGAATGTGTAATGGCTGCCAGGAGTCCCTTTCCATTTTCTCCCATTCTAACTGTGTTCCGCCTTTGGTTGAAATATGGAAGAGGAAGGCTGTAGTCTACTTTGCATCATACCTCATTATCAATTCATTGGCCAGAGAATGAGCAGAAGCAACAAGGAAAAATATTATGGCAAATGGACGACGGGAAATGTGCACTTTTAATGCTTTCACAATCGTTAATTGAGTCGATAAATTAATCATACTTTTAAAACAACTACCTGTACATTATCTATATAAATTTAGCGCTAATGCTTTTATTATATAAAATGCGTTTTCCTAAATAACTTCTTATCACACATTCTTTTCTTTTTTAAATTTCCTCCCTTAATTAATTTTTTTTCCTTTTAAGGGTCCCATAACTTCTTGGAACTGAAAAACCCTTTTAGCTAGAAGATCAGATTTTTTCCTCCATCCAAATTCATTTTTTTTCTGGGGCAATCAACTGGAATTAATCTCGTAAAGAATTCATTTGCAACAAGGTAAGAGCATGATGATGAATGATGATGGAGCTTATACACAAACTAGCATTTTCTATTACTTTATTCCAGCTCATTTCTCATTCAAGTAGAAATGAAATATGTTAAAAGGAACGTTGAAGATTCCAAAGCTCTAAAGATCCGCTTAATATTTACACGATTGTAAAGGAAGGAATCCCAAGCTTTTTCCTAAGTAGAAAGTAGGTAAGTAAATGTTATTTTTCTTTTATGTTTGGACTGAACTCATTTTCGTGGAAGGATTTAAAAAGATGGGAAAAAAGAGAAAGGAACGGAGAGGGAGACTTCATTTTTGTAATATTTCATTTCAGTTGGAATTCACAAATTTGGAAAAATAACAAGATGATTTTTCATCATAATCCTTCTAAAAGTTAAAAAAAAGCATCAAAAAGCTAAAAATGCAGGAGCTGCACATTAAAGACTTCACTCCCCCACAATAACAAGGTGCGATATAGAAATTAAGGTCGATGTGGAATGAAAAGAGTTTTGCTTTCCCTCTTCAGGGCAAAAAATAAGTTCGTTTATTTTTGCTGTAACCGGCTCAAATAGTAAATCAAGCTTGTTCTGTTTTCTGTCCGACTCCCGCAGATCTCTCGGACAAATGAGGAAGGAACGGCTCAAAAAAATTTACTTCTGCTTCGTTAGGCAAGCATTATAGTTGGACGGATGAGGAAGAGTGATGGAGTGCTAGTTAACACGGAGGAGTTTGGGAAGCTGGGAGCGATTCCCGATATATATCACTAGGAAAACTAACAGGATAGAAAATGAATGAGGTTCCCATTTAGCAAATAACGAATTTTGGATATTATCCTACAATATCATGACTATGTACAGATATATCTCTACCATGGAATGGCGCGGAGGAAAAAACGTCCTCATTTATCATTCGCCTATTCCCTCCAAGGTACACAGAGTCTAATATATCACCAAATTACATTGCGTTAACCAGAGCCATCCCCAGCCTCCAGGTGGATCCGTCAGATCCAGGTGGTGCATAATATGCCATGGCACTGTGGCACTCATTTTCACCTCAGTATACATTAGTAAGTACATGGCTACGTCCATAGTTGGTGGAACCTTGTTATGGAATAGCACATGCATCCCTAAATTATGTATTGAAAGGGGAGAAATAAGTCACAGAAAAAGACATAACAGGTACACATCCATAGGTAGCTGGCTACACACCTTTCACTTCCACTTTAGAAGAAGGAGGAAAAGTACAAAAAGAAAGTTTTTCTTTCAGCTTTTTTCATTCATTCATTCATTCATTTTCACATCTCTCTAAGCGAACATTAACGACTTTTTCTCTACCTTCAGAAGCTCCCACTTCCCCCAAAAGAAACTTTCTTTTCAGTGAGCCCCACCTGTACCAGAACAGGGGAGAAGCAGGGCCAAGACTCATCATTGAAATGGAAAATATGTCATAATGAAAGAGAGACGAGGCGAAAAGAATAAAGTTTTTTTCTCCAAGAAGAATACATTTTCAAGAAAAAAAAACGGCACATATTTTTCTGCCTAGAGAGGAAGCAAAAAAATTGAGGAAGGTAGCTAGGCTGCTGCTCCAAGTGCTGACTATTTTTGTATATCCTCCTTGTCCCATCCCTCCCTACCCCTCCCATTTTCATCTCATCTTCCAATATAAATAAATAATGAAAAGTGTTAAGAAAAGTAAGCATTATGTTTTCTTTTTTCTTCTGTCGTTACGAGAAAAAAATCGAGCCTGATGATGACTTCCATGAAATAAAAAAATAGGAAATGGCAAGTATAAACTCCCGGAGAAAGTTGCTATTCTCTTGTCATAATATAATTTTTAGGTGGAAATGGTGGAAGAGAAAAATACTGTGGATGATAAGTGCTTGGATGCTCATCCACATTTTTCAATCTGGAGTCTGAAGTCTGCTGGTGGCTCCTTTCCCTGTTCCCTTTCTGAAAAAAAAACTGCAGTAGTTGTTTGTTTACCGATGAGAAAAAAAGTCATCATCTCCCCATCTTCATCCCATTCCAAGCATATGGAAGATTCTGGGGAAAAAGCAGAGGGTGGAGTGCCAGAAGGTGGATACTCAATAATGGAATATTTCATTTCATCCAATATATTATTCTCACAAGTCAAGGAAAGAAAGTAGAGAGGAAGATGATGCTACTATAAAAAAACTTCAAAGAACAATTTACCAAGTTATGCTGACTTCCTTTTTTTCTCTCTGAGAAACTCAATAGAATGTTGATTTTGATGTCTTATTCAGTGAAGCCAAGTTTCCAATATTTTACGCTGAGCTGGAGAAATATGCTATGCTGCTATTCTGTCTTCTTGATACAATATTTTTTCACTCCTTCTAAAAATAAAGGAGTAGGTGAAGGAGTGGAATTGGAAAAAGAGGAAATTAGGTAAACATATTTTTGATAATGAAAATAATAAAATTCCATCAAAGCCCATCCATAATATCCCGGCTACCCTTCAACCTGGAAACGGCAATTCAATTGAGGAATTTTTTTATTTTTTTGTAGTCAGGAAGGTGCCATGATGCCAGATGGGGAATTGAAAAGTTTAATATTTGACTTGACTTGAACTGAATTGATTTTTTTGGCCTATTATGAAGGGAATGAGAAATCTGAACTTGCCATCCGAGGAAATTCAATCCAACTGTGTATAATGTAAGTATTATTTTGGAAGGTGGGAAGCTGGTAACGTCTCCTTAAATGACTGATTCTTTTCCTCTCCCGAAGTTCCAACCAGAACTGTCTACGGAAAATGGCCCATTCTTATTGAAAGAATGGCTGGGGTTATTATCATAACAACTGAGGACGATGAGAGGGCTGCGGAGGTTGCAGGAAGACATAAAAGAATACTGTGAAAGTGGGAGCTCCAATGAAGAAAATGAAATTCTCCGAAGAGCTCAGGAAAAAAACTTTTTTTACAGAGGGTCTCAAGTGAATTCAAAAAAAAAAGAGGAAAAAGAATGAAAGTCTCATCATAACTATTATGATTAGGGAAGGAACCTATTCCACTGTTCCCTTTTTTACAGAGGGAAAAAGGGCGAACAGGAACAAGGAAGACGATTGAGAGATGAAAGGATATAAAAAGGCAGTGAAAAAATGTTAGAATTGGAGAATGGTTTGGGTCTAAGTCTGTATAGTAATGACTGACTTAAGGCATGTCATTTCATTTTATATGCTGGAATATTATTATTATGAAGAAGAAGAGGAAAATATAGTTAGAGAGGATTTGCAACAAAAAATGGTCTGTGAAAGAATGAGTTCATTTTTTTAATGTTTTAAATTTTTTCAGCACAGTTTTATTTAAATAATAGCTCATTCATTAGAATTTATTTTGGTTTGGTGGCAAGTTTGAGTTAAATAGTAGTTTCAGGCAAATTTTTTCCATTAAAATCAGTGCTAAAAGGGGAACACAGAGTAGGTAATGTAGAGAGAGAGTGTATGCAATTTGTGGACCCGTTTCCGCTTCCGGTTACAAAGGTTTTAATTCTGTACTAGAAGGTATGCTGTAACAACGCTGCTCATTTTCCGAGGTTTTTTGGTCTTGGAAGGATTTTTCTTTGTATTTTTCTCTCCTTGTCTTGTCTGTCTCTGGCTGGAAATGCTGCACACTCCCTCCACCTGCTCACTTTTTCCTTCTTTCTTTTCTCCGTTCGCTGAATGAATACAGATGAAGAGCTTCACTGTACGAGGGCGGTGGGGACTCTTCCTCTGTTTGCTCACCAACGGGACCAGATCCCGAGAAAGTTTCTCCGCTTGTGTGACTACTGCTCTCTCCCGGTGTTGGAGTGTTGAGCAGACAAACGATGGACTCGTAGCCGGGAAGATCATCATCTTCGTGATGATGATTGCGTTCCTTCTCATGGCCGTCTCCGTTATTATCTTGAGCCCAGCCATTTCCGGTAGCGGTAGTCCCTGTCCCCCCATTCCCGAAATAAATCAGGGAGTGGGGATCCCCCGAGTTGTGATCTAGGCTGATTGTGGTCCCTACATATGAATTTGGAATGAAAGTGGGATGGGTTGGGGAATGGAAATTTGCCGGTGGCAGGTAGGCAACATTTTCCCCCCCGTTTCAAATTTTCAATCCAATCCGATCCGCGTGAAAGCAAACAGAGGATCCAAAAAGGCAGCCGTAGGATAATAAAAAAAGAGAAAATGTAGTACATGTTCTAATATCATTTTACACAATTGTACCGACTTATCAGAGGATGGGAGAGCTGACAAGGCTGGGATGTCAACAACAGGCTCATATTAAAATCATGCGGGGAATCAGAAATGAACTGGAATGAGATGGGAATAATGTGAGCTCGTTCATAAATATATAAGCAGATGTGCTCTCAACAGAGGTGGTAATGGTGATGGGATGATGTTGCTGTAGAACAGTGCAACAAGAGAAAAGGAAGAAAAAATGAACAAGGCTTGGTGGAGGAACCCTGAGGTGGGGACTGGTGACGTTTGCTTTACTGTAGTGAAGGTATTATAGTACCACTGTGCTGGGGTTCTCATCCGAAAAGTCAACTCAAACCTTTTTTATTTTTAATTGAATGAGGCCATAAAAGAGGGAAATTACGAGATAGGATCGGTTCGCTAAAAAGTAGTAAAAATCAGCAGTATAATTTTTAGGGGGGATATTAAACCAAGGGAAAGTAATTTTTACTCTCTGGTCTCCGGGCAAAACAAGAAACCATCTATAGGAACCGCATAACAAAGCCAACCAGTCACCCAGTTGCCACCAGACCGCAGTACCGCGACGCAACACCAACCCTTCTGACAACAAGGCTTGTGTTCCCTAATTGGAATGACCGGAGGGGGGAGAAGAGGAGGGAACAAGCAGCCAAATTAATATTTTACAGTCCAATTTTACAGACTCCCTTATTCAGCCTTTTCAACTAAGCGTGTCTAATAAATTTCTGCCACTAAAAGAGGTAAACTAAATTGAGCCAGTTTTAAATGGGAGCTAACCGTCACTACTTGGATGAGAAAGCTGAAGGGATAGTCCTTCCAGCTCCATGCGAATGTGTCGAAGCCTCCGCTGTCTCTCCCGGATTATGTGACAGCTCTCGGTGCTTCCAGGGGAATATGACAAAACTGATGATCCGGAGCCTGCTGACGGTAATGGGGAACCTCCTCCACAGGAGCCACTGTAAGGGTAAGGTATAACGATTCCTCCACTGGAAGCCCCAGTACCGGCCATGTTAATACTACAGCTACTTCTTATCATCGGTGGCTCGGGGGGCATCACGCCCAGTTGATGAATAAAGCTATAGCGGTTATCTCTCATTAATGGTTGGACCCTAACCAACCGATTTGTGAGGGGGCAGGGAAGACTGATGGCCACGGGGGACGTGTGAGGATTGTTTCCAACTGAAATATAAAACAGTCATGTTACATTTTTCTATTTGAATATAAGTTGAGATTTTTTTGCATTTAGAATGATTATGGCTTTACCTGACTCACTCTGATTGGCCCCCAACAAATAGGACATTTCGTTAATTTCATGATGGATCTGTCTCAACTGCTGCTGCCTATAAGCAAACAATGCGGATCTTGAAAGATCCATCGAAGATGTTTGCCTTCGTGAGGTAGTGGATGATGATGATAAAGCTGGTGGAGAATGGCTGCTCCGCTGCTGCCGCTCACAATGCCGGCGAAAGTTTGAGCTGAACAGCCGACCGAGAAGGAAACGATGATGAGGACGGGAAGGGCTCTCATCATCTTCAGGAGGATTGTTGGAAGCACTACTGGAGGAAGTGTTGTTATTGTCGGAAGTGGACGGATTTCCATGGCTCTGCTCAGCGTTCAAGAAGCAGATGAAGAGGAAGCCCAGCAGGTACAACTAGAAACGGAAACAGACTTGTGAGCGTCATTTTCGTCACCATCATCATATCAACTCAACTCATTTCATATAGAACGGAATGGAATTGCTAGAGAGAGAAAAAAATCTGCTGAGAAAAGGAAAAACTTGTATCTATCTGTAATACTACAGACATGTTGCTTACAAAGGGAAACGAAACTCGTAAAAAAAACTTTTTACGACTTGGATCCGCTATCTGATCAGAGTGCACAACAATCAGAAGAAACTTTTTTGTCCCATCAATTATTCAGCAAGAAAAATCATAACTTTTTTTCCACTTTCCCCCCATTCCTATGTACTTGCTTTCATCTCCTGCTTAACTTTCGATTTGGAGGGGGCACACATGCTCACATGCATTATGTATGTGGAGGATTATTACCCACATGAAAAAAGTTTCTCTTAGGAAAGGAGAAAGTGAAGGGTTAAGATAAGGGGCTATATACTATAATCATATCCTATTCCTATGTACACAATATGACATGACTCATGTCATGTTCATTTTCCTAGCGTGCCTTCACTTTCCTTGTGTAGTCCATTCGGATCCGTGCTCCTCCACTAATTTTCGGTTCTCCCTTATTAATTTTTATTAGAGGGAAAGAGGAAAAGACATGCACAAGACGGGAACTTACGAGAATCACGGTAGCCACAATAATCCACATGACGGTGACGAGGAATCCCTTCGCTTCTCCCAAAACTACAACTATTTTCCTGGTGGAGCCTCAGGGGGAATGATGATGATGAGCTCATGTTGTTGACCTGAACACTGGAGTAAACGTACATTTGAGAGGAGGCAAGAAAGGTGAAGGTGGATGAGGAGAAGAAGGATGATTATGATAATGATCACGACGTTGGTCACACATTCACCAAGAGTTAAGTAAGTTAACTAGTCAAATATGTTTTTCTGTTATGAGAAAAAGTTAATTAGCGTTAATTTCTTAAAGCCTTGGCCGCTTCCACAGAAGAAGGAACAAACAACGATGGTTTTAAGTGGGGGGAAGGTTGATGACTGACGACAAATGTTGACTGTCCAACCAAGGGGAAAATAATTTATTTATTTTCCACCTGATAAAATACCGATAAAAGCCAGGAGGGTCACATAAAAAATTAGCCAGGCCAAAGCCACACACACCATAGGAGTGGAGAAACCGAGCTTGGCAAACTGATATGATGAAAATGACGGCAAACTCTGCTGGATGAGCAAATAAGGAACAACTGTTCACAAGCAGTTAGCTCCAGGAACTGGGGGAGAGGAAAATGATATGATGATCAGGAAAAACGTTCTCATCCACAAGAGTAAAAGTAAGACTCAAGCGAGAGATGAAAAAAGAGAATCCTGGAGACTGGCATGGCAGTGGCGTGGCGGTGGCATGGCCTGCCATGCTTTCTCCCAACCTTATACTCCACAGCATCATTATATCCCGAGAAACACAGCAGTCCAAGACTGGAGGCTAGTCGGAGCACACACATCTATCTCCAGAATACATTATGTAGGAAACATTTTCCTCCTCACAAATCCGTTTTCATGTTCTTTTCTGTCCCTTGTTTCTCTCTCTCACAGCTGTAGTTGTAGAATTGGAGCGGTACACTAAACTACCACACCAGACCGCCGCACCACTTCCTCCACCTAGTTTTTTTGTTATCCCAGAATAGGAGATAAATGGAGAAAGTTTGAGGAAAAAATAGAGAGGATTTTCTGATGTGTGATGCTGGAAATAACGAAAAAAGTTGTTTCTAGGCGGTGGTATCCCCTATATCCCCCTTCCATCTCAAAGAGAGATCCTACATGGGAAACAAAAAAAAAGTGTTCCAAAGGTGGGCACAAAAATGATGGTG
>JAQGAI010003000.1:0-11381 GCA_034696905.1 Lepidocyrtus violaceus
TCATCTTGGAGAGAAATTGTATAGCTTAATTAGTTTAGATTGTTCCGTTTTCCCTGTGCCCCTGAGGCGATGTTGTTACTACCATTGGAGAATAACTTAATTGACAATATAATCAAAGGACAATTTTTCGCTATTGTTGTGGAAAGGGAAGAATGGGATTTTGAAAAATGACCAAAGCAATTTAGTCTACGGTCCATTGTTGATACCATTTACAAAAACACATTGTTTTAATACAGATAACAGCTCAAGGTGAACTGTTTCACCTCAGCAAATCATTTATGCAGTGTCAGGACAACACGAAAGCAGTCCTTTAAATAATATTTTGTTCATAAAAGCTAACAGAATGAAGTGAGAAATAAGTGAGGAAGATGTTTGATGCATGTTTGAAAATGTTTTTGTAAGATGAAGATGATTTAAAAACGACATGATTTTTTTTATGAAAGCCTCGGCCTCAGCCATTAAAGCGAATTAAGCGGACAAGCAAAAACAAATATTCCCTTTTAAAACGCCGCTTAACTTACGATTGGATGATTTTCGTCCTGCTGATGGTATAGTCCACAAAAGTATCCAGCAGCTCGACAATCTGCATCTCATGCTCAACCAGGTCTTCCAGCTTGGAAGTTGATGAAAACAAGTCTTCTCTTTTCCCTTGCAAGCCTGACTTGGCTTCCCCGACGTTAGCACCAACTGGGTATGTTGGACCACAGAGAATCCCAAAGGCTATCACCACCAAGAGTACGGAAAACATGTTGGCGTTTGATTTCCGACGAAACATTTGTCGTCTTCCCCTTCCCGATCCAACCTTTCTCCCTTGATGTCCATTAACACAATCTACAGAAACATTATCGTTCCTGCTGCTGTTTACACTAGCCCTGATAGGAGCACAAACCCCTGCCATGATTCCCCGCTACTGTTTCCACTTATGTCGAGATTAAGCTAGGAAAAACTCTCGCTCATGAGAATAAGTTTCTCGTACGTGAATTATGCTAAGTAAACTAAAAGGTGATGGAGCGCACTTTTCCCCGGTGTTCCTTTAGATACCGATAATCTTAGAGTGAATGAGGGTTCTTTTTTAAAATCCGCATTAATAGCCAAGCCGAGCGCCGGTAAACTAGGCTAGGGAGTCATTTTTGCTCTGACAATGAGATGTTTTTTTAGTCAGTCAGCAAAAAATAAACTTTGAAGAAAAAAAGGGGGAATACTTCACCAAAAAAATGGCACATACACACTTTAATTTTAACACCGCTCGCACCGCGCTTCTTGACGTGTGCATTGACTGACTGATATTTTATGACTGGCTGTGAATCATCTTGGGGAATATGCATTCTTGAAGAGAAAAAAAAACATTGCAAAGTGCAAGAAGCAATGCGAAGGTGAAAAAGTGAATGGCTGTACAGTAACAATGTAATATGAAATGTGCAGTGCGCTGGCAAAAGGACGAAGATGAGATTTACAAAAACTGACAAGGGGAAGGAGCCCAACGCGCTGCTGCTGCATTTAAGTGCAAGGTAAGTTAATATGGTTTTGGAGATGGGGGAGTGAGTGCTAATAAAGTACACATAAGCGGTTTTAGATTGAACGAAAATAAGCAAGTCCTTTTTATACTTTTCAGAATAACATTTCTGTTGTCTTTCCCATTCCGTCGCATTACGATTACGACGACGAGTCCACTGACAATGTCTTTTTGATTATAAGTCCAAAGTAAAATAATTGCATTTAAATCTCCTCCAAAGAGCCTTGCTCTCCCTTTCAAGTTGGACCTCTTAAAAATCAATTTAAATAATTCGATTGCAAGTACGTTACATTTTTTTATGCTATTTGTGTACGCGCATGGTCCATTCCTGGCATGATTTTTTTCTTCGGTTTTACTCATAATATGCTAGGTTTTATTTCTGTGATGTGGGAATATAGTTTTCCAATTTGATCCAAAACGTTATATAAGTATCATAGCAACACTGCAACACGGTTATCAACCTTAAACCAGTAAAACACGGCTTTAAATAAAGTGTAAAGTGGTATACCCACCCACTCCATGTTTCATGCAGACTTCCCTCGACTACCTTTAATTTGTCTGCGTTTTTTTTTGTTGCATGATGTATGAAGAAGACGGTTGCACGAAACATAAAAAATCTATAAAAACTGTCATTATCATTTTTTTATGAATGTAATCGTCGCAGCACACCGACTTGGGGGAGATAGCAGCTTGAAATGGCTCCTGTACTACATGGAAGCACACAAATCAACTGTTTCAACAATAAAAGGACGACGCAAAGGATGATGGTGGTGAGATGAATAGCCAACATTCATTCGAGCACTCCATCAACCTCAGTTATTTAATAATGTCAATATTTACCTACCTTTTCCTTATTTTCGAATTTAATGTGATAGCAATTGCCAGCACAACGGAGTAAAAATCAGGGAGGCATATTTCATGCCCACCAACAAACATGTCACATATAAAAAAACTAATGATGGGATGATGACACCAACACCCGCTCATATTTGTTAGTACCACTGAACCAATATAATTAAGGATGATCATGTGGATGATCGAATAGCTTATGAAAGTACAATTAGTGAACACCTAAGCTGGAAGCTAAGGTGTTTTTTTTATTTTAGGTATTTTATAACTGTCTGCATTTTGACCCTTAGGTAAGCAAGCACAGATGAGCTCATAATTGAGGCAATAAAAGCTGCAGCTAATCTTATCAAATGCTCAATCCATCCCAACCAAATCCAGCTTCTGTCAATTTTCTACTATGATTACGCATCCAGCTTGCTACCGTGCTCTTGTTTTTTATGACTTTCCTCTTACTCTTCTATGCAGTCTGCTGGAATAATCATCTCCATTCGGGTTTAATATCATAAGTCTGTTTACAAATAATTCAACTTACTTGATTAGTTACGACCCAACCAATACACAATACGATTTTAACGCCAAACTATTTCAGATTTAACAAATACAATAACTTTTTCTTTTGGAAAATTTTGCAAATTGGTTAACAAAACAAAGGTTAACTGAAATTTTTATAAAGTTAGCGTGTCATCGAATCAAAAAAAATGTGAGTGGAGTTACCATAGAAAAGGTTTTTCATTGTAGTGTACAAAATCAAAAGCGTCTTCCAGTAAGTGATTTCAGAAGATAAAAGAACAATTCAAAATGAAGACCTTCAAGAGCTTCCGAATCGAAGACATCTTAGTAGACACTAGTAAAAGTGACAGTAACGTAGCAAGTGAAAGATATAATTATGAAATAACACATTCTACATCAGAAGAAAGTTTCAAGGCAAAAGCATCCTCAGAAAATAAGGAACGCACGGGAGTTGACAATGAAGAAGTGAACTTGAAAAGTGAAGCCGTTAGTGAGACGGAGGCCACAAAGATTGAAACTGGCATCTCAAGATTCTCTCCCTTTCCCTTATCTCAAGTTCCGATAGAAAATGGAGGAAAGCTGCAATCTTATTCTAGTATCTTACCATATTACTCTGTAGATCATGCTTTGAGAATAAGTCAAAATCGGAGTCTTCTCAAACACTACGCAAGTGCGTCCCACATTCTCTCATTCCCAACATTTTCCCCGTTTCAAAGAAGTCATTTTGGGTCCGGTGGCGTTGACTATGCCATCGCGTATCCAGGCATTGGTGGCCACTATGGGATTTCCCATCCAACTGTAACGGACTGTAATAGGGATGGGTTATATGAGAAGGGGCCTTATACCAATGAGAAGGGACATTGTAAGTAAAAATTCTCCGTTACCTAATCTAGTTACCTATATTACTCGTACATACCTATATGTTGCTTTTTTGGGGCTCGGGGCAACGTGATACAGATCATAATTCAGAGCTGCTTCCTGCTTTCACAACATCATCCATAATATCTTTTCATGCTCGTTATCCAATCGTATTACATACGTACATGTCAATATCCAATCCAGTCAGTCTGGATAATATGATCATACTTACTGCAATACAAAACAATCATGAGATAAGTACCCAGAATGTAAATATTTATTGTCGATGCTCAGAACTTCTGATAAATTCCCACATTTGTCGGCATTTGAAAACCATCAACATTGTTTGTACTTGAGTTCGAGGATTTTACAGGTAGACGGAATGGTAAACAACATGTTTTCTTAAATATCTTAAATAAGTTCAAAATATTCCTATTTGGATTACAGTCACAAAGTCTATGAGATAGATTAATATGGACTTGGAGTCAAACTTATTTGTCAACTTACGCTTTTTTTTAATGTTAGTCAGCATCATATCATATAAATAGCCATTGACAACAACAGCTACAAATTTGTCATTTTTCTTAAATACTGCTCTAATTCCAATTAACTAAACCCATCCAGTTAATTAATTAGCACTTCACAAACATGACTAGCTGGGTTGCTTATTTCACAATTTTACAACAAAAAATATTCCTGTAAGCACGAAGCATAAAAAACATTCCTAATTGTTCATATAACTTGTCGCCATGACTTAAGCAACCGTAATCCAGGTAGTTCTTCTTATCTTTATGGTTCAATAAAAAACATGATTAATGATCATGAACATTAGGCATTGTTTATTTCGAACTATATTAGTTTTTGTTTGCCTTATGCTGCTGCATGACACCAGCCACTATTATTGTTGTTAACATAACTTCGGGATCTGCAGCAGTTGATCTTTTTATTGGATCATTTACTGTACATGATTGACAATATATTAGATTGTTCCGAGGTTGATTACATCCATAATCCCGGAGTAATTCCAAACCAAACGTGCTCTGTTCCATCTACACTGAGAATTCAATATTATATGACCTTAATATAGGACCGCCTTAAAGTATTAACGAATGTCAGGCAAGATGCATTGAAAACAGTTATAAATAGCTTCATCAATTTGGTCAATGTGTTGAGCCGTTGAGTGGATGCGTACGTGCATGGGCGATTCAAGTTAGAACGGCTTCAGTCGGATGGTCATCGATAAGGATAACGTCAAATGGAAGGAATAATTTGGTCTGACGCAGTTTCTAGTAATCCACTTAATCCTATTCAAAATGATTGTTAAGCAGTAACCATTCCTTGTTACGTGGTAATAAGGGACAATGCTTATTGCAATTACAATAGCCAATATTTAAAAATAGACAAAAAAGCTGTGAAATGTGCAGTTTTACAAACGTCATAATATTCATGATGATGATAACGTCTGATTCGCATTAGTGTATGAATACCGGATACTAAAAGTATTTATGCATTAACATGTGTTAAAAAGGTTAAAGAAAGTTTCCAAGTATTTTAGGAAGTTGTGGAACAGACAGATGAGTTTGAATTCACAATCGCAACTGATAGCGCTGCATGATGTCGGTCCGATAAGAGATGAAAGAAAAGTGCCCTCAGATTAATCGGTATGGTGGAATGACGCAAAGAGGCATGAAGTGACTTATGTATATCGGCCGAGAATGCTCGATTAGAAGTGAAGAGAGAGATGAGAGCACTTTTCATTTACACAATGGCTTCCTGTAAACACAAAACATGAGCTTGTGAAGTAGTTGGTATTGCCTACTCGACAAGTGATTGGCAGTGATAAGGGATTATTAAACTAATATCTCATAAAGTTTTTCGTGTTTGTTTGACTTGAATTGAAGATGCTAATCCCGCTTGATTGACAGATTACAGGTTAATGTCTGCTTCCAGAGGAGTGAATTGCTACACGAGTTGAGTCTCAATCATAGTATTAAGTTGGTACAAGCACAAGTAGCTAAAATCTCATGGTTCTGAAATTTGTTTCATTATTTGCGGGGTTCCACTGATGATGATGCGCTTATGCTTATTTTCGAACATTATGACTGTAGCAGTTTGTCTATGGAAATTTTAATATTTGATACCAGATTTTGATTTTTTCAACGGATTGTAATGCAATGATTTTATGACTTGTTACAGATCCTCTGTACAGCCTGAATCGGCCCATGTATGCCTCCAGCTGCAAACGGAAAGGAGGTCAAATTCGGTTCAATAACTCCCAAACAGGTCAACTGGAAAAGGCTTTTGTGCATCAAAAGTACCTTAATGCGACTGAGCGAAAGAAACTAGCCCATGATTTGGGTTTATCCGACCGACAGATAAAAACCTGGTTCCAGAATCGGCGAGCAAAACTAAGGAAGAGTAAGGGTACTCAGTGTTCAGATATGGAGGTAATATTTTTTGCAATATATATGCAACTTAAATATCTTCATTACTACATCCTAGACAATGTTAAAACTATTTGACCCACCCAGTTTGAAATTTTAATTGGAATTGTACATTTGCATTCAGATTCCTGGATCGCCCCAGGACCATCACATTGATGCATCTTCCCAATACGTTGATTCTCCCTATGAGATCCAAATTGCGGACTAGCCATTCCATGCCTTACATACTACTCGGCAATCTGTAAATATTAATTGTAAATAATAAAATAATATGTAGTTTATACAGTGAAGGTACTCAATAAGGATTTATCTGATTTTCCATGCATTCAACAGCGATTAGATCAGTTTTGAATAGGAACACATTTTAATTTCATATACCTTTAAGGCATGTTAACAGGCTAATTGTACAAGACAAACAAGCATCATCATCAATAAGGAGAAAGTATATACATTCGTCTTAAAGTTTCCTAATTGTAACTGCTCATTTTGCAAAGAAACGTTTTCAGTTTCAATAAAAAAAAGAATGTATTCGTCATATTCACTGTTTACTGCATCTCTCTTCTGCGATGTACGATCCGATTATCATCAATCATGCGGAATCGCAGAATACTCATAAACGCTTACACATTTTTAAAAAAAAATGTAATGACTCTTATTGAAATGTTTTAATCTGTCATACAGTTATTTCTGAAGAAGGTTCGAGAGATCCTAATGTAACAAATTCCTGCTCTATGAGATAGCAAAGCTCATCCAACTCATCTTGCGTTTGAATAATGGCCTTATCAACAGAAAGGGAAATCCTTACTCCTCCATTATAAGAAAGGAACATGACGCCAAGGCCTACACAGACACAAAAAGCATAAACAGATTCAGCCGTACTGATATAATAATTGTAAAGTTAAAAACAAAATATTTTCAAACTCTCTCTCACCCGCACTCCCCCGCATATGCGGCACCCAACTGATCACATCATCAATATACTGCGTTTTATAGAACGCATGCTCAGGAAAGTTGGGCCCAGGGAAGTTAGAAATGATCATTGTCGTCATCCAGTTCGTCCCCCAGAAATCTGTCAGCCAGTTTGGTGCACCAAGCAGGATAGGAACTGTGATGAAATTGGTCAACAGAATCGGCGATCTCTTCAGACTGTCCACTGATTGATGAGCTGAAAGGAGCCTTTCCCGAGGACACTGCTTGTGCACAGGAATGTCAAAAATTCCCACGGTCCTTAAAGAAAAGAGAAGAAGAAAAAACAATAAATGAACGAATTAATGAATGATTTTAAATGTTGACACTGAACATATAAATTTATTTCAATCGATTGATCGATCCCCGATTGTACCAATGATTGACCAGCGTATCCATCGGATGATTTTTCCACGGCATTGGACTCAGTCCTCTCATTATCGTCGAATTTCTCTTGGATAATCCCTTCTTCTTCAGGAAGCTATTGATACCACCAGCCAGTCCAGCAATCAATGTTGCTGTGACACACACCCCAAACTTTTTACTAGTCACTTTCACAGCGGAAAAGGATAGTCGCTCAGTCATTGTGAACTGCCACTCCTTCTTCAGCTTGCTGGAGGGGAGGTGCCAAACCGTTCTGTCAATGTTCAGGAAGAACTGAAGAAAGTGGTAGTACGGGGTCAGGCAAATAATGGCAATGTACTGGAACAGCTGGGTGAATGCGGATAATTTACGGACGGGTGCCTTCGGAACCACACTCAAGGGGTCCCCGCAAAGATTGGACATGATCAGCTTCAAAATTGAGTACCCATCCCCAACCCCATGATGGATTCGGAGAACCAGCGCACACTCCACGTCCTTCTCTGTCTCCGTATTCACAGGTTTCACATAAATCGTTGACTGTACATCCCGATGAAGCTTGGCCTTGGTGCGCTTATACTTCCGAATGATCAGAGCTTCCCAAGGGGACACACCAGGGGGGAATGGTTGGGTGGCCATTTCACCCAATCCTTTCATTAGCTGCTCCTCTGTTACAACATCACTTGTTTCGTTGGGATTGTATTCTCGTACATGTTTCTCTAGCTGGAAGCTTTCTTCGTGTTTCCAAAAGGTGAAGCCTAGCCAGCTTTCGAAATAATACTTGAGCTTTAGGTAGCTCAGTTGACCTTTGGCATTCCGCCCGTCAATGACTTCCTTCTGGAAGACTTCCCGAATAAGATCCGGGTCCGCTTCTCCCTTGAGAACTAGGAGGATTGTGATCATGCACTCGCAGCGATTCGTTATCTTATCCAAACCTACCAGGGCATCCCTTGTGCTCATGATTCCAACCCAGTCCGGTTTTAACAGTTTCTGAGCAAGAATGACAATGAACCTAAATACAAGTAAATTAAAGAGATAATTGTGCACATATTATTGCAATTATTATAAATTTAAAGTACAACATGACATGTATTTATTTGTTTCATATTACCTGTAACAGTAGAGTGGAGTCATCACAATAAAGAATATCGGGATGATGGCAACATACACAAGAAAGCATAGCGTCATTAGGGTTACTTTCGCAATCGTTTTGATTACATGCCTCATGGAACATGCCCATGTTCTCTTCCGGTTTTTAGGGAGCGTTCCCATTGTCACTTGCTAAACAACTATTTAACACCGAATTCCTTTTGGTTAAAAATCTCACAAAGCCCACATTTAACTTTCTCAAATTTATAAACATCAACAATGTTAAAAAAAATGGCAATCCATTTTAAAATTTAACGTTGAAACAAGAGCAATCCTTCACAAATTCAACATTTTTTTACCTCCCAATTCCTGCCCTATGTTATCTTATTTTTAAGTACTCACATCACCTTTTGAAAGCGTCCATTTTGGGATCACATGACGCAAGTGAGTTGATGCTCAGACTGTGGCAATTTATTTTCCATTGTTGCGCCAGCGTCTCTGTTTTTCCTCTCCAAGCATCTTCGACTTCCGAGTTCCGAGTGCGAAAACAAATTTCAAGTTTATCATCCATTTTACAATCAGCGTTACATTATTTTGTATAGAACGCATGTTCCTAAGAATGGGTTTAAGGACGGCCAGGTGAGCAATTTTTTTTCATATTATGTAATGCAATGCAATGAAGGCATAGTCAATAGTGCGGACATCATTGAATTTCCTCCTTCTCAATGTTCGAGAACATTTTAAGGAGATGTCCATCTAACAATAAATTATAATGGATTAGAAGTCAGAGCGACCAATGTCAGTAACGACAGGGACCTTTCCTGTGCCCTACGAGTCTAATGAACGATAGATGCCATTTGTGATGGGATGACTTCTGCGCACCTAACGTGCATCTATTCATTTGCATTATTGATAAGGCATCCCTATATACTACTATAGGTACGGTCTTTTTAACGGTGAGTCCACTGCTATAAAATATAGCATCTTCATTCTATCTATTCTATTTGCGACCTATCTATGTCTCAAAATTTTTATGCCTGGGTGCCCTACAGCTACTTATCAACATGCTTCCTGTAAAACAAAACATAATTTTGATGTAGGCAGTCAGCCCGAAATGCTGTTATGTATCTTACGCAAACAAATTGTTACACGCGTGCCTAGAGATATTGTGCAAAGCTTAAGCAAAATGCATGCCCAGTTACGTTTTTTTTTTCAACGAAAATGAGTCAAGGCAAGATGAGAATACAATTTTGACAAAAACTGACCACTGCTGCGGTGCAAATTTTATTCTGTGTTCAGTTCAGCCGAACCATTTCTTGATTCTGAAGTTGATGCAAAGTTCTCAGATCGTGAGACAAATTCATTAATTAGTGCTCTTGGTGTCAGATTGGTATACAATGGCAAAACCTACGCAGCTCTTATGACATGACCAGTCATTTATGACAAAAAATTGCAGTTCATATTAAAAAAAATAGATCCCAAAGATACATGCATAATTAGTTGCCCAACGGACAAAATTGTCACTAAAGGATTATTAGAAGAAGCTTGGAAGTGCATTTGATTTGGATGTAGATCTTCTTAAATAGAAAAGGTACAGTGATTCCAAGGCGGAAGACTTGATCGCATCATCATCGTCGTGTATCACATCATCATAATATGTTATAGAGAGACTGCAAAAATGCAAAAGCTTGAGTGAGATTGACGGGACGACAGCGACAGGAATGTACAAGTTATAGAAATGTCGTTGATAAATCTTGAGGGATGTTAGACTGAACATGTTGTCCTTATACTGGATTCCGACGAGGTGAAGGTGTTGGTTTTTATTTATCTATTTATTTCTTCGTTATCTCTTTGTTTTCATCAGCCCAGCCGACAATTTCGACGAATCAGCAGACGGTGCGTTGTTGCTTGAGCTTGCATGCATCAGCTTAAGACTTACTCGACGAGGCGATGTGCTTCGATTATGAATATGAATCGCAGCTCTTACGTAATAAACAACTGATGACAATATGAAATATTATGATGATACAGTTTACAAACTATACACATGACACATATGATTGAAGAAATGAATGAATGGATAAAGCTACACTGGTAAAAACGTGTATTTTGTTTTTTTGATGTTCCATATTTGAATAGTTTTATTTGATGTCCAACATCTATCACATCACAACTTGGATTCATTTGCTGATGGTATTACAAACAAATTACATTGGATCTTACTACTAATACTTTAAACTAGGATTCACACAACTATATGATCTCAATTCTTCCGAGATAATGACATAACAAAGAGGAAACATAATAAGTAGAAGACTACTCTACAGGCTAAATACTTATAAATAGCAAGGCAGAGGTTTCAGAGGTCTTTGGTTGATTTACGTTTGGTGCTTTAGTGCTTTCCGAGCCTATACCAATTTTTAAATCTTTGGTTTGATAGCCTATCCTCCATCCTATTCTAATAAAAACTTCGATTCCTTTGTAAGTTAAGTTTAGCTTATGTATGTACAACAACCCGAATCGAATTCCTATACTGTAGTATTTAGCTCAACTAATGTAGAATAATTAGTTAGGGAATATAATGTATTTATTTACAGATATTATGCTGCTTCGCCCAGTGGGAAATGACTAAATGGCATTACGTCCACAGACTTTTACACCACAGCCTAACTCTAGAACCTTAAAAACTAATCTACATCTACAGTCTCTAAAATTAATAATCTCAATGCACTAAAATAGCTACTATTTACAATATAGTACAGTTTTTAAGTTGAAATGGTGGATTCCTGGCC
>JAQGAI010003001.1:0-11381 GCA_034696905.1 Lepidocyrtus violaceus
TTGTGATAACAGTTGTCCAAAAAAAACAATGGACCTTGTAACAACATTTGACAATTTGCCTTGAGACAACAACAGACCATGTTGCAACTTTTTGACAACAATAGACCATGTGACAACCTTGTGACAACAATAGGCCTTGTGGTAACAATGTGACAACCATTGACGACATGACAATTGTATGTCCAGTTCTTAACAGCTTTTATAAAGGAAACAACAAAACCTATAAAAACTTTATATGGCAACAACATAATATTATGCAGTGACAACCAATTCAAAGATTGTTTCACGTCATTTTCAGACTGCCCACTCAAGTAATAAGAATTACATGCGTACAGATCTCAATTGCCTTTATAAAAATTAAAATTACTGTAATGGTTTGGGTAGTTTATAAATAAGTAGTAGAAACCAAATGTAATATTTTCAATTTCACATATGAACAATTACATTTAAAAGTACACACACTGATTAGGCCATAGAGTATGAATCCCTCCGGTCCATTCAATAAGGACTTTATAAAATAGATAGCTTTTATTGTTCCACGCATGTCGTGTATGAGTCTACATTGTGCCATCTTTGTGACAACCATTGACGATGTGACAACAATGTGACAACCATTGACTATGTCACAGCAATGTGACAACCATTGACCATGTGACAACAATGTGACAACCATTGACGATGTGACAACATAAAAACCTTGAGACAAGAATTTACCTTAACAACATAACACGTGACAACCAAACAGCAACAATAGACCATGTGACAGCAATAGACCATGTGACAACTAATGTGAAGTCTTAAGGATGTGTCAATTATGTGACAACGATTGACGATGTGACAACCATTAACGATGTGACAACAATGTGACAACATTGTAACAACAATAGACCATGTGACAACAATGGACGATGTGACAACATTGTAACAACAATGGGCCATGTGACGATAATGGACCTTGTGACAACCAAATGACAACATTGTAACAACAATAGACCATGTGACAACAATGTGACAACATTGTAACAACAATAGAACATGTGACAACAATGGAATATGTGACAATATTGTAACAACAATGGGCCATGTGACGATAGTGGACCTTGTGACAACCATGTGACAATATTGTAACAACAATTGACCAGGTGACAACAGAAGACTATGTGACAACATTGTGACAATAATTGACGATGTGACAAACCATCGACGCAGTGGCTATTGTGTGTCATTTTCATAACCGCGTATGTAAAATCCAGAAAAAAACTTAGATTATTGTCACATGCCATTGTCAGGCTCTCCATGCATTGATTTTGCATGATAAATATGATTTTCCATTGCCTTAAGCTGGATTCACCAAAACTGCTCCTCTCAGGTTTTGCAAATAATTATCAGTGAAGTATGGAAATTGCAGCTTTACAGACCTGTTTGTAGACGCCTGCAACCAATTGCGAATTCATAAAATCTAAATTATGACAAATGACAATTGGATTGGTAGTTTTTAAATAATTGGTAAAGGACAAAAGTACTACTTTTATTTTGATTTTAAAAAGTTTCATTTAAAAGCATCCTCTCTGACTGGGCCGTAGAGTAATTTAATTTGGCATAAGTAGGACACCCAAGTCTGTGCTACAACCATTGCAAAAAGAATGATTTGCGAAAAATTTGGTAGCCTGGCGCCACCATTGCAAAAAAATAATTTTCAAAAAAATTTGGTAGCCTAGCGCCGCCATTGCAAAAAAAAAAATTGCGAAAAAATTCGGTAGCCTGGCGCCACCATTGCAAAAAGAATGATTTGCGAAAAATTTGGTAGCCTGGCACCACCATTGCAAAAAAAAATTGCGAAAGATTTGGTAGCCTAGCGCCGCCATTGCAAAAAATAATTTGCGAAAAATTTGGTAGCCTGGCGACACCATTGCAAAAAAAATTGCGAAAAATTTGGTGGCCTGACGCCACCATTGCAAAAAGAATGATTTGCGAAAAATTTGGTAGCCTAGCGCCGCCATTCAAAAAAAAAATAATTTGCAAAACATTTGGTAGCCTGGCGCCACCATTGCAAAAAAATTATTTGCGAAAAATTTAATACCCTGGCGCCACCATTGCAAAAAAAAATAATTTGCAAAAAATATGGTAGTCTGGCGCCAACCATTGCAAAAAAAAATAATTTGCAAAAAATTTGGTAGTCTGGCGCCACCATTGCAAAAAAAATATTTTGCGAAAAATTTAAATAGTCTTAGGTCAATAGTCAATTTTAAAGGTCAATAGTTTAATCATTACCTTAAATATTACCTTCTAAATATTACCAGCGAAGGCCAACACAAGAATCAAATGTCAATGTAGCACGAAAATCAGTGGTCAGATCAGCACAAGGATCAAATGTCAACCTAGCTCGAGAGTCAACGGTCGGATCAGCACGAGAGTCAGGCGTCAACCTAGAACGAGATTCAATTGTCGAGTCGACGCGAGAGTCGAATGCCAACACGGAGCGAGATTCGGTTGTCGGATGGTCGCAGGAGTCGGGCGTCGACCTGGAGCGGGATTTAGTGGTCATATCGGCACGAGATTTAATTGTCGGATCAACGCGAGGATCGGATGTCATCCCAGAGCGAGATTCAATTGTCAGATCAGCACGAGAATCAGATGACAACCTTGCACGAGATTCAATGGTCAACACAGAACGAGAATCAAATGTCAACCCAGAACGAGAATCAACAGCCAAACCGAACGGAGAGAGGAATCACAATCCGGATAATTATATTCCAGTTTCCAGCATTCCACCCAACCAAATTCAGTTATGTCCGTGCGGAAATAGGGATCTGGACGACTCAGAAGACGGCATTTTCTGCGAGAGCTGCCAAACCTGGTTTCATGGCTCCTGTTCTTCATTAACCCGCAACGAAATCCACACCTGGAGTCGAAAGAAAGACAACTGGCTATGCAATTTATGTATACAGAAAAGCTCCTCCCAAACACAAACCAAAAGATCTACGTCCGACATCGTGATATGTTCAATATGCGACAAATCATTCAAACGGACCGGAATCAAGCAGCACTGGACTAAAAAGCATCCCAATTTCAAATTTCAAGACATGATTTTGCAAACCAAACAACCCACAGAAAGAGAACAACTAGAATCCCGACTAATCCTTCTCAAAACCTCTTGTCGTATTTTGAAACGGATTCCAAAAGGTGCCAGAGTTGCGGCTGCTACAAAACTGAAAATCCTCATCGACAAATGCGTAGAAGAGAATGACATGGAGTCGTGGACAAATCTTCTCTGTTTTGCTTATGGGGCATTCAAGGTTCCAGTCAAATCCAACAAGTCTTTAAGTTCTTTGGTTAAAAAGAACATCAATTCATGTTCCATTGAAGATCACAGCCCAACAGTTCACTTTGAAAACAGTTCGATTGACGGGATTCGTCCAAAATGGATTCGTCGCGTGGAATCAAAAATGTCTGACGGGGATGTAAGAGGAGCAATTAAACTATTAGCCTCAGGAGATACACTTGCTTCACAAGATAATGATACTCTAACCAAGTTAAGGGAGAAACATCCAGCACCCTCGAGAGAGCTACACTTCCCTGATCCACCAGAAGAAGAACACCATCATTTTTTAACCACTGAGAAGGATGTTTCAGTTGCTGTAGCATCGTTTCCAAATGGCTCTGCAGGGGGTATTGATGGTCTGCGACCGCAACATCTGAAGGATCTGTTATCCCAATCCAATGGCGAAGCTTCGCAAAAACTCCTCCAGTCATTGACAGCTCTTTGTAACCTGATGATTGCCGGTCAGATCTGCCCAGATATAAGAAACATACTTTATGGAGCTGCATTATGTGCCCTTACAAAGAAGGATGGTAGCCTTCGTCCAATTGCTGTAGGATGTACGTTTAGAAGACTAGCTGGAAAGCTTTGCTGTAAACACGTCGGTGCGGAGATGGGAATAAAACTACGGCCCAAACAGTTAGGAGTGAATACACACGGTGGATGTGAGGCAGCTATTCATTCTACAAGAATGTTTCTTCAGAACAACAAGGAATCCAATTTTGTCCTTCTAAAAATCGATTGTAAAAACGCGTTTAACTCACTTGAGAGGGATGAAATGCTATCTGCAGTCCGAACTTATACTCCATCATTATTCAATTTCATATGGCAGTGCTATGCTTCTTCTACGCTGTTATTTTTCGGTGAGAACACCATTCCTTCAGAAGTCGGTGCCCAGCAGGGCGATCCCTGTGGACCTCTACTTTTCAGCCTAACCATTCATTCAGTTATAGAGTCGCTCATCTCAGATCTTAACCTTTGGTACCTTGATGATGGTACGTTAGCTGGCCCACCCGAATCCGTACTACAGGATTTTGAAACTCTCATTGACCGATTCAAATCCTTAGGACTGGAAATAAATCCGAACAAGTGTGAGCTCTACTTCTTGTCGAAGGAAGACCCTGCAGTTACATCAGAATTTAATAAGCTTTCTCCTGGAATCAAAATTATCACTGACGAACTTGAATTACTTGGCTCTCCGATAATTCCAAGCGCTTTCTCAGTTGTCTTCAAGAAGAAACAAGAACAACTAAATCGTCTTTTTCACAGAGTGAAGTTACTCCCGAGCCACATCGCCTTTTATATCCTGAAAAACTGTTTGGCCATCCCAAAGTTGACCTACTTCCTTCGCACGACTCCGCTTTGGAAGTATGAAGATGATATCAAGTCCATTGATGTTGCGATAAAAACTGTTACCGAAGAAATCATCAACTGCAAAATTAATGAAACTCAATGGAGGATAGCATCCCTTCCCACACGACACGGAGGACTAGGCATTAGAAGAGTAGAAGATATCGTACTCCCAGCTTTCCTTGGTTCCATCCATTCCACTTACGACCTCGTCAATTCAATACTTAACATTAACCAAGACGTTGCCGCTATAGTGGAATATTTGGATGCTCTTGAGGCCTGGAGAAGTTATGACCTTCCTTTCCCTCCTAACCCAAACTCTCAAAAAAACTGGGATAATTTGATGATTACCAAAACCGTAGATACTCTATGCCTAGATGATCCAAAGGAAAAAGCCCGATATTTAGCCTCTATAAAACCGGAGAGCAGTTGTTGGTTACAGGCCCTCCCATCCAGATCAATGGGGACGCTGTTGGACAACAACTGTTTTCGAATATCAATTGCACTGCGCCTAGGCTTGTCTATATGTAAAACACATACTTGTATTTGCGGAGGATCAGTGGATGAGACTGGGACTCATGGGCTGAATTGTCAGAAAAGCGCCGGAAGACATCCCCGTCATCAGGAGCTGAATAATATCATATGCAGAGCCCTTCAAACAGCCAAAATTCCATCACTATTGGAACCCGCCGGGATGTGTCGAGGAGATGGGAAACGAGTCGATGGAGCAACCCTGATTCCCTGGAATATAGGAAAGACACTAATATGGGATGCTACCTGCGTAAATACCCTAGCCCCATCTTATCTCGAAAGTACATCTGTTTCAGGAGGCGCTGCTGCTTCCAGAGCTGCAACAAAAAAATATAGTAAATACAAGGAGCTGATGGAACAAAATTTCATTTTCATCCCATTTGCTGTTGAAACATTTGGACCGTGGTGCTCGGAAGCTATCAGTTTCATTGATAATCTAGGAGATCGAATCAGCCTGATCTCGTTTGAACCAAAGTCTAAATTTTACCTTAAACAACGAATTAGTATTGCCATCCAGCGAGGAAATGCGGCTTGTGTCATGGGCACATTTAACTCACAATATAGTAAAATGGAGGAGGTGTTTTATATACTATAATTATATATATATCTTTTATATACGTGATTCTTGTTATTGGTGAAACGTTTGAATAAAAAATAAAAATTAACATTAAAGTATGATAATTATAAAGAATTTTTAGATAATGTTTATCTCTGGTGATCATAATTTGAATATTTCACTGTGTTATATGCAAGATGAACCACGTGAAGTGAAATTTAAGAATCTGCGTGCACCAACGATTAGCAAATTTGGCTCCATATAATTTGGCTACTGCTAAACCATAGCCCCGGATATTGGGGCGTCATGTATACAAATTTTAATGTTGCAAAAGGGGTACCTTCAACAAATCACATGCAAATTTAATTCAATCTACCTATACTGACATACCCTCTAAATTATAATAGAAAGATTGCCATATATGTTGCCGGACTTCAATCTTAGCCCTACTTATAGGTGACGTAATAAGAAACTTTCGAACTCCATCAATCTTTATAGTTAAACTGTCAATTAATTTATACCTCCTGCCAAAAACTGAACTTCAAAATTCCTAGAGATTATCGACCTATCTCGCACACAACCATGCACAACTTTAGAAAATAAATGAAACTCCGTAATAAATAAAATCAAACGGCAAACATGTTCCACTGTCATGAATAGAGCTTGTTATGTAAGGTAAGGTAATTATGAATATTACAGGCAAAAAGAAAGTACTATCACACAACTCTATATGTCTTCATAAATGTTAATGGAAAGAAAGCATTTTATGAAGGGTATATGAATCTCTTTCACTCATGATATTGATAAGCTTAACTTTCGTTCATATGTAGTTATCATCTAATCTATAGCATATTTCGTTTCATTAATGCTTTAATTGTCAATGTTTGTCATGTAGCCAGAAGAAAAATATGGATAAATATGCATGCCTATTTATCCTTATTTATAATATTTAATTAAATTAGTGCGGAAGAAATTTTTTATTCACGGAAAATGCACATGAAACGACAACATTCAAATTCTACCAACGGAAAATAGGAGTGCATACTAACCAATGTAACTTCAAAATGCATCATTATGCAGCAACAAATGAAAGGACAGACTACACCCTATCCCTGATGTGATTTGAATCTGCGTGCACCAACGATTAGTCAATTTGACTCCATATAATCTGGCTACTGCTAAGCCATACTACCGGACATTCGGGCGTCATGTATTCAAATAATACCTGGTGATAGCTACGTTTAAGCAAAAAACATGCAAATTCAACTCAGACTGTACAGACCTCCCTCTGAATTATAAGAGAAAGATAATAACAAGTGTCACTGACACCTAACTTTGTTTCCAGACCCAGACTGTACAGCGTTTCCTGTGTGATTCATTCATTCATACATTGCATTTATTTTTTATCCAAAATCCAAGAAGAGCCGGCTATATTCATGGAGCAATGAAACACTTCCACTAACAATCTTCGAGAATTTATGCATGCAACTGTACAAGAATCTTGTATTTAAGCTCGTAGCCCTCGAATTTTGCAATGCCTTTCCATTATTGTCTCTTTTTGCTGGTTGATGAATGCATAGTTGTTGACCAACTGTAGAGTTTTGACAAGTCAGCGCAGCGTTTTATCTTTTGTCTGCATCCTTCCAAATATGATTAATTGTGTCCTGTCCATGTCTTGGCACAACCAAAATTTATTATGCACCAAGCACCATCCACTAGAGCAGCATACAAATAATTCAACTCTCCATTCGCCAGTGTTGGTTTCAAGATGCTGTAAAAATAAAATTTTAATTATGTAATAATATGTTGCATAATATTAATTGTAATTATATTCGGATTTAAAATTGACTTGTTGAAATGCCTGGGTATGCTGTACAAAAATCATTTGAGTTTGAAAGGTATGTCTCATGCGAGAGTAAATAAAAATTACAGAAACTAGCGAGTGGATTTCTTTAAAAAAATATTTTATTTAGCTGTCCCTAATAAACACGTTTATTTATTCATCAATCAATTACAAACTGCAGGATTGACTTAATAGAAGAGAAGCCGGATAATCTTTATGAAGACAATGAACATCCTCGGGAAATAACCTGTAAAAGTTCAAGAACGAGACCTCCTCTTCACCAGACAACGAAGCAACTCGGGACGAGCGAGAAGCTGAAAAAATATTGCCATTCTCGCATTACCCCAGTGTCTGGTTTGATTATTACAATCACGGTTGGATTACTGCTGCTTTTGATTTTGGTTGACTTCACAGTTTACCAAACTACGACGAAAAATCCAGAAAATGATGATGATAAAGGAACACTGCCGATTAGGAAAGCTGGGAGGACCGTTAAGGTTTTGAAAAGGTTCGTAACTTACTTCAACAACTCGGAATTGCTCTTCGCCTCCGTCTCCCATCAGGACTTGGAAGGGGTGAAAGTACTCGTTCAGCTTGGGTCGAATTTAAATGGAAGAAATGAGAAGGAAGAAACACCGCTTACGAGGGCCACAGTTCTCACAAAAGATAATCATGAGATGGCTTTGCAAATTATGAAGTTCTTGATAGAGCATGGCGCCAACGCTTCAGCGGTAGACAATAGCGGTAAAACTTTCATTCACAAGTTGGTACAGGATCCCTTAGAAGGAGCAGCCTTGACGCCACTCGAATTTAATGAAATGGCGGAGTATCTAATTGCCAGAAATTTATCCGATTTGTTCAACGCCCAGGAAAATGAATTTAACGTAACTCCATTAATGTTGGCAGTTAAAAGTGTGGAGGTGGAGACGTCGTCATTTTTGCTTTTGCACGAAAATACCGTCAATTTCACTTTGATCGATAAGCACGGAAACTCCCTATTTTATTACGCCTTGGACGGAAAAAGGAGCACACGCTTGTTGTCCGACCTAACCACCTGCGGAGTTGATTGGAAGGAGCTAAACAGCTATAATCACAGTTTACTCCACATCGCAGCCCATCTCTGCTACGTGGAAGGATTGAAATATTTTCTGAACTTGGGACTGGATATAAATGCCCTGGATTCTTATGGGAGTACTCCCCTCCACCAAGTGGCGTTTTATGGACAGGAAGGCGCTTTGGAAACGGCAAGATTTTTAGTAGAGAACGGAGCCAATACTGAGATTAGAGATATCAGCGGCAGCACTCCTTTAGATTATGCTTTAATTAGAGGACCAGATTTGGTCAAGAAGGATGAGTTGGTTAGGCTGTTACAAGAAGATTAATTTAGGAGAGCACACCAAAAGTGTTTAACAAATTACTATTCGAAAAATACTAAATGTTATTATGACTTTTAATTAGACTTTACCTTTAGGTCATTTAAGAGTTAGTAGAAGGGACCGTCGGAGTAAAAATAATGTTGCAAAAATCCATTTTTATATATGGCAATATAGAGTTACATTTAAATAGTTTATGCAATTTTCTGGAAACAGTTTCACAAACATGACACATGACACAGATAAACTTTTGTTTTATTTATGTATGACGGATGAGAGGATAAAAACCTATTTTTTATATGTTAATTGACGAATATTAAAGTATTGATTTTGACTTTATTTTTTTTTTTGGATTTTTATCATGTCATATTATTAATAACCAAACGGGAAAGATTACGCATTTTCAAAAGATGTTGTAGCAACAAAAATTAATATGCCAAGAAAAATAAACCTCGATCATCGGCCAGTATCTTCGTCCACTTCCACTCCAATTTCATTTCCGTTGATGGATTTTTACGTTGACGAAAGAAGGATTTTACCGTAAGAAATGCTGAGCGATGGGAGAAAAGGAGCTTGCTATATCTTATCTTTTGTTTTCTTCTGCAACTAAAGCATTCATTTTGTTCGTTTAATTTGAGCATCGTATCGTGTTTAGTGCCTTGTAATATTCTATCATTGAATTGAAGAGCATCAATCAAACTAATGGGAACAGTCGGATCAAATTTTTATTCTCAAATCAATCATCCAGTACTAACTACGCAATTCATTTATACTGGTGGACAAGGATTGTATGCCTTCTGATGATAATGGAATTGTAAGAAGTCGGAAGCATGCATGCATTATTCATTATGAATTAAAGCGCAAGGAAAAACCTACCATTTGCTGTTTTTTATTATGGCTGCTTGTTTGAAAAGAAATGGAACAATTTTTTTTGTGTCTCCTACATATTGGCAAGGTCAAGCTGACAAAGGAATAGCCCATCTTTCTCACATACTCAAATCCAAATTACTAGCAGATCAAACACAACTAAATCAAGTTATATCTGATCATCGATCAATATATTTTTTTTGGAAAGGTTTAAAACTGTTTTACTTATTTCTTTCCCACTATATTTATCTTCAGTACAACAATAATTAAAAAGGTTGAATTTAATTTAATGAATAAATTAAATAGATGGTAAATTGGCGCAATCAAACATTTGGGGAATTTGAATGAAGAAAAAAACATGAGCCTGGACTTGGACGACTGTAGCAAAAACTCGGTGGAGAACAACAATGAGTTTCTTCTTACCCCAACAACAACAACAAGCCCACCAACGACAGAGGTTTCCCAGCAGGAGGAAGTCGAAGAATCCATTTCTGTTAGCACCACCACGGTCAAAAAGAAGTAAAGAAGGATAACGCAATGACAATTTGCAGAAATTAGATTTTTAATGTTGATTGTAAATCACTTGTCAATCCTAAAGACTGGGAGACTGAAGAAATCCGCACATGATAATTAATTTTTTTCTTATCGTTTTTTGAAGGGTTTTCTACCGACACCGGAAAGAGTTATCAGACCGAATTAATGGTGCTGTTCCAATTGAACATGATGACGATAATAACGACATAGGTCAGATGGAGAACGGCGAAACTAGTTTCTGTTCAGAATCCAAACCCCAACCGGCACCTTCCAAGCTGATGAACGTGAAGTTCAGTATGGGGAAAAGATTGCGTGATCCCTACGTATTGGCATTGGTTTCCATGAGCCTTTCGTTTCTTCTTCTCATTGTAGTTGGGCCAATTTGGTGAGATCAACAATAAAATCATTTTGTCACCTTAAAATTGGTTAGCAGCAACCGATAAACTAAATTAACAATTTTTGAAAAAAAATTTAAGGATGAAAGGCTACCTAAACAAGGAGCTATCCTCCTCAAAACTGGAGTGCGAAAGGTCGCTGAAAAACTTCACAAACTTCAACAGCACCCTGGGCTATTTCAAGAACAAGGATTGGGATCTCGTCCTCCACTCAGCCATCGATAGGGATGATGAGCCCGCTGTAAAAATCCTCGTTGACCTCGGCGCCGACGTGAACAGAAAGAACAACAGGTCGGAAACTCCTCTCCACCGGGCCGCCATGTCCAGCGACAAAGATGTGGCCCTACGGATAATAAAATATCTAATTGAAAACTGGGCGGATATTTTTGCGACTGACCGGAAGGGCTACACATTTCTGCACAGATTGGTTGACGATGGGACTACACTTTCTCCCCTGCAGTTTAACGACATCGCAACCTACCTCACTTCCAAAAACTTTTCCAGGTTGTTTAATACGCCAGGAGGATTCACGAAGGGAATTAGAAACCCCAGAGTGGACGACCGGTCTCACTTGAGAGATCAAAGGAATTGGAATTGGCGGTGGGTAATGGGC
>JAQGAI010003002.1:0-11378 GCA_034696905.1 Lepidocyrtus violaceus
AGGATGAGGATCATGTATGGAGTCATGTTCCAGGGAAAGTAAACCCAGCTGATTTGCCATCCCGAGGAGGTACTCCAGCAGAGTTACTGGAGTCTACATGGTGGGAGGGACCAGCCTGGATAAAACTGGATTTACCTAAATGGCCGCGAGAGGTTCATTTTGTGAATGAAGAAGAAATACTGAATGAGAGAAAGAAAACGGTTATCAGCAGCATTGCTACAGTAAAGCAAGCGTTCCAGTGGTACCTGAAAGGATCCTCCGGTTATGCAAAAATGATTCGAAGGGCTTGTAATATTTTTTGTTATGCCGATCGAATAAGAAGGGTGGCGTATCCAGTTGGATTTATTTCCATGGTCGAGTTTCGAGCAACGGAAAAACGATTAGTAAAAATCGTAGGACAAGAAGCATACGTAAATGGGAAGGCCTTCAAAGCTCTCAAGATGTTCCAAGATGAAGATGGGATTTTACGAGGGAAATCCAAGTTGCTGATGAGACGAGACATTGCGGAGCTCCGAGGAAGATTCCGTACGGAATATCTGGCCAACCTGTTGCAGAGGGCGAAGGAAAAGTCAACCAGTTACCAGTTACGAGAAAGCGATTTAGTTCTCATCGGCGAAGACTTCAAGAAGCGTTTGGGATAGCAGTTAGGGAAAGTGGAGAAGCTAATCTACGGAAGTGACGGGCATGTTCGTGTTGTAAAGGTGAAGACTCCAGGAGATCTACCCAAGACTCGTATCCGTACAGTTTGTCGCCTCTTCCCTCTTTTATTGTGAAATTAGTTACGTGATTTATGTTAAATCAGGTGGGAGTATGTTAAATGTTCGTAGTCATGAACACTTTTCTGTTTACATGTGTCAAGTTACCCTGTCGTATTTACGACTAGGTTTTAGATCAGTTTTCGAAAATATGAAATGTGAGCCAAGATTTTTGAATGGTTTTTTGCTGTTGTCAAATTGTAAAAAAGTTATGAAAAAGAAAGAATTAAAAATCAAAACTTATCGTTCGTGTATTGGAGCTATAGTTTGATTTTGAGCTAAGAAAGATCCATACTGATCTGATTATTTTGTAAGGTCCTGATCAAGAATTTACGACGATTCATCCAGCAGGTCGCTTTTTGTTTCGTCATTTCGTTTACACGTCATTTCAGTTCCTACCAAAAACAGAAAACGAATGAAAAAGCATGTTTTTTTTCATTTCACATCTTGTTACAAGAATTCACCCATGTTCCTCGTCCATAAAATGTAAAAAAAAAAGTCTTAGAAAATCTATGCAAATTCAAATATGCATTTTTCTAAAAAAAATTTCTGAGTCCCATCAAATTCAACGAAGCGCAGGAGACCCTTTTGAAGAAAAGTTAGTATGTTTGAAGGAAAGTCTAACTTAACTTATCAACATTGCATACCACTGTAAACTGGACGTTGTGTGGGTCAGTCACTCCGTTGACAACATCTCTTCATTTCTAAAGGCTTCTGCGTATCTTTTGTCTTAGCGTTAATGTGTAGTAACTGTGTTTCTGTCATAATGCTAATTCATTGTATGATTTTGTTTTATTTCCTCAGAGGACGCAGCAAATATACATAATTTGTGAAGAAACCCTCATGTGATTTAAAAGATATATAGTAAAGTCTTGCTATATAGCAATTAATAATTTTCTGTCAAATAAAAAATATTAACTACAGAAAATGCTAAACTTTTTGATAGTTTTTTTTTGTCTTCGTGGGAAACCCTAAATAACACTCTTGCAGCAGTATTTTTCTTTCAGTAGAGGTTTTTTTAACAGTAAATCACTCATCTTAAATCCCCCAAAACAATTTCCGGCATTTTCTCCAGTTGGATGGATCAATTGGAGGTGCTGGCTATTGGAGAAAGTTTTAAAAGAAAGCAATAAATCTACCTCTCGTGAACCGTCCTTAAGCTTGTGTTTTTGGAAGAGGATCGTGATCTGCTGTCTTTTACGACTTTATTTGAATTCCTGTTCGCCTACTAGTAATAACGATGAGGCAACCCGATGGAAAACGGTGGAAAAGTTTTTGATTCCTATATCATGGATCATATGTAATGTAGTAATGTATATGTACTATTCCTAGTTCCTACCAAACAAAAATGTATTTAAAAAAAGGCCATGACTTTACCATTTATTGTTCATCCAGTGGACTATATTTCCTTGTGAAACGGCGAGGGAGACAAAATGTAAAAACGAAAGGAATGGGGAACCGGGAATCCAAACAATATCATTGGATGTTTCCTTTACCTTGACTGCAATGAATCCTTCTCACCTTTCCTCTGGATAAAGTAATAATTCGCGAAAAAAGTCGCGTTAGCCAAGCGGAACGATAGCGAACGGTCTATTGTTTAGTTGCTAACTTTTTCAGATGCTTTCCCATTCTTCTTTTTTCTCTACGCAAAGCCATAAGCATTTGCGTATATCTTTATTGGAGAAAAGAACGAGATGGAATTCCGACCTCGAAATAAGGACAATATGCTTGTTTTTATCGTTGAATGGTATGACAAGGTAAATACACGCACCACCCAACTCGTAAATTGTGTAATATTAATAAGAGTGAATTGTGCCGTAATATTTAGTTTCATCTTATCTTTCTATTAAGTCACGATTCACAATATCAAAAATATCACCACGCACAAGTTTTGCAAATACCAAGTTTGCTAGGCAAAAGTTTGTTATGGAACAAAAAGCTCATTCTCCAGTCATAATCGTCAGATTTCCATCCAAAGAAAAGAAAGCAGAAAGTGAAAGGTTTTCTAAACCCTTTACGACTTACGCATTATTGTTTGTCATGAAAAGTTATGCAAATGTGAGCTACGTCGGTAAAAAGAAAATTGAAAAATATAATGCGAGTGGGTTTGTCTGACAGTCCGTGAGCATTACCCCTGAGAATATTGAAGCTCAATTCACATTTACATAATATATTTGTTTCCGAATAAATGCTTTCACTGGAAGTTAAATATTGAACCAGATCAGATTTCATCGTCAGTGAAAAATGGAAACTTTTTATATAATTTCTTACAAATTTTTTATGTAAATTGAAGATCTAAAGTAATTTTTATTGTCGTTGCTTCATCAATCAGATATTTGGGGGTAGGTATGTCGTGCGTAAAACTTTTTTTTTCGAAAAAAACGAAATACTTTTTATATTTATTTTACCTTGAAAGGATGCTTACATATCTTCTTCATATAATATTGCATAGCATTGCCAGAACCAGAAAAAAGTAATTTAAATGCTAAAGTTGCGACATCAAATACATTTTTTTGTTCCACTATTTACAGCCCAAAAAATGTTAATGTTGAGCAAAAATTCACGAAAAAAAATCGTAAAAATACATATTATCCGTATTTATATTTATGTTCTAACATCACAAAAAGAACAGAGAGCGGGAGTAAAAAAGCACAAAAAGAAATATCTAGACTCATTTCGTGCGGAATGGAAACTCTTCCATTTTCTTCTTGTAGCTGGATTGAATTAAATTTTGCAAACATCGGCAGCCTTAAGCGTCCAAAATAGCATAACAAGTATAGCATAAGAATCTGAACCGAAAGACGTATTACGTCTGTTGAGTTGATGCTGATACTGCAGAGTACTTACAAAATAAGGAAATACTTTATGGCTTTGTCATTTGTTTGTTATTTTCACCACATGGCGGAATTCTTTTTGTTTCTTTTAATTACTGGAAAATTGTATTTTCAAGTTTTAATTCATTTTTTTTCTCCATGTTGTCGAAATTTGTTTTTTCTAATGCTTCTTTCCATCTCTTTAAATTTTATTCTAATTGTAATTCTCCCATTTCTCTTTAGAGTAGGTATGAAAAGGTTTCGCAACCGCAGTCAAGATTGATAATCAGATTAAAAATGATTTTTACGGAAATCAACAGCTCTTGTTTATTTTACTTTCCCCACAGTAAAATCCCAGTTCATTATGCCTTATACAAGTTTCCATGCTTCTTTTATCAAACGACTATTCATTTTTTTACATTTTCTTCAAAAATGCCACTTAAAATTTGCTTTACTATTGCGTAATTCACATCTTCAAATGAAATCATGGAGGAGGAACAAACGGTTTTTTGAAAGACGAAGTAAGTAAAACTGACTATTTGTCCTTTCCTGGAATTTTTTCCCATTTCATTTCTTCCGTTTCACTTTTCTAATACGATTCTTGACTTTTCCATTAACTTCCATTTTTTATCCCTTTTTGTTTAACGCAAGCTCATTGACATTTTGACAACATTCTTGAGTAGGTACCTAGAACCAGAACTAATTTTTAACTGCCTAGTCGGTGAAACGTGTAAATTTACATTACGGTAAATAAATAAACAACTTCCCACTTACTTATTACCTCATCACTTTCTCCTGCATTTGACAGTGTTGATAAATTAGGTATGGAGTAAACATGGAGGGAGGTAATTGACAATTTGAATTTTTATTTAAAAATGATAATTCTTTTTCCGAAACATGAAGTGTGGAAAAATCCCGGGTGAAATCTAAAAAAAAATATGATTATTTACGGTAGACTTACGGAATACGAAAATAAGCCTTACGACAACAAACTCAATTCATATCTGATTTACATTATGTACGTTTGCATTAGCAATGTTTCTTAAAAGAAAGTAGAGGGAAAGCAAAGTCATGTTCCATATTACATGCATTTTTAGGAGAGCAAAAACGATAAATAATTTATGTTCCAACACTTCTACACTTTCTAAGGAACAGCATATTTATGAGCCAGCAGTCCAGTGTGTGTACATTTCTCAATCCATCTATTTATGTAGGCAGTCCACATCTTTTTGTTTGATGTCCTCTACTTTGTCAACAAATTCATTCATTTTGAAGCGAATCAAAAACGCAATTTTTTGTTGATTTTGTTTTGTAACTTTACGTGAGCCAAATTCAAACAAGGTTGTTCTCAAGACGGGTCAAAATTTGGGATGAAAGTGAAGCAAAAATGCCCACCACATTACATGACCGTCTTTTTATTGGTAAATTTCCAACGGGGAAATAGTTTTAGTGAAAATTCCTTTAGGCATTTAAATTTAAATTTCGTATCCGCATTTTCAAAGGATTCGGATTAAAAGCCCGAAAGATAAAGCGAAGTCTCTTGAAGCAAGGCAACAAATTGATGCTGGGGGGAAATAGACTTGTTTCTTTGATGCCCAAACATTACTTCGTATTAGAATAGCTAATTCCTTAAAATATCTCCTTTTGCCACTCATTTCGTCATAATGACACAGTGACAGTCTTGCCCTTTCACAAATTACCAAAGATTACTTAGAAAGCAGTGGGGAAGGAACATTTTCTTATTTTCCCGGTCTATAAAATAAATTAAGGCTCAGACAGTTTACTTTACTTTGTGGACCTTGACACTGACATTGATTTTCGTTGGAAGTAGTTAAGTTTGGGGATGACCATTTCCACTTGCATATATTCAGTATCTTCAAAGAAAGTCCGGAATCAAATTATTGCTTACATAAAAATAACGTTCAATCGGGCACTGGTATGGGCTCTATTTGCAGAAACGTAATGCAATAGATACATACTTGAGGTTTCGCTGTCCTTGACTTTGACTTATCAAAAGAAAAAGTACGAGCAAAAGAAGATGACATGACATAATCTACAAGATTGTACGGACATCAGTTCTTCTATCAAAGATGTACATAGGTACTTGAACCTGGAATCCACCCGCAAATTGGAAAATTTTGCGGCATCGACGTTACGAGGCAACTCAACCATACCGGCTCCATTCCCTACGTACGATATCTCTACCAGAGGGAAAGGGTTTTTTTATGGAGGAATTCGCAAAAAAAGAAGAAATTGCTATACAATCGAATAAACATAAATTTTGCTCTCCTAAGTAAACAGACAAAACCGAGCACGACATGGATGAAGTCCGTAATCCTCAATAAAAACTATTTTACTTATTTCCGGAGAAAATCATTTCATTCAATAGGCTTGCATTTACCCTTTCATTTTGTGGAAGTACAAATACCTAAGTTAAGCGTACATATTTCAGTTTCATTGGACAGGTGGAATGGAATATGAGGCTTCCATTACACTGGAATTCATATTGGGAGGAGTTTTAACGATAAGCCAAGCACATCTAAGAAAATATTATTCGAGTAGAGCATAATATGTTACTTCAAACGGAAATCCTAGTGCAGATGCGTGCATTGGGAAGTCTACCTGCCAAAATCCATTAAAACCAAAATACCTCAATTTGCATTGCAGATTCAAAGATAAAATTGTAATTATACTTATACCGCAGCGGATTTAAAATGGAAGCATTAAAAAGAGTCGGCAACGACTATTTTTTACTGCCGCAAGCAAAAGACGACCTTGAAGGAATCAACGACTTTCATGGCATGTAACATAATAAAAAAGGTAACTGTTGTTTCTCTCATTCCCTGCCAGACTACTTTCTTCTTAATTCTAAAGCCATATGTATGTAGAAGGATTAAAAAATACAGTTTCCTTTTTTTTGTTAAAAAAGATAAGCAAGACGTCAAGTCAAAGTCAAGGTCTTTTTATATTGGCGTTGTTAAGTCGGATTGAGATTGTTAGTGAATTTTTGGAATAATATACATATGATGAAAAGTACTCGTACACTGAAAGCGGATATTGCAGTGCCGCATTGTCTCTATCATAGTACATTAACATTACCGATGTTAGTTTAAAATCAGAAGGAAGGGACGATGATGACTGACTCGAAAACAAATACAGTCAAACTACCTCTGCCTTGTATAAAATTACCATCAAAGACGGTTATTAATCTGATCTTGATGAAGTCAAGCCACTTTCTTCAAAGTCAAGTCAAGCTCATTGCCACGGAAGAAAAAATGCATAGCCAAGAAAAGATTCCCCAATTCCACCAACTGTCCAAACAGAGTAAAATACACAAGTCATGTAATTTATTCAGTTACTTTTTTACGCTGAAACTTTACTTCATCTTATAATAGACTATTTTGCATTTACTGTTTTTTTGTTGAGCTCCAGAAAGATCATGGTTCTTTCAAGCATTTGAATCCTCTTTGAGTACTTTTAAACTGTAATTCTTACAATATAAAGTTTTTAAGTAGTTTGGAACTGAAAATGGAACCCTTCACCTTTCACGTTCCTTCTTCATATTGCCATTTTTTGCAAGTTGAGTAGTAGATCTATATGCAGCATACTCTGGGAATGATTGTTAAGACTGCAAAACTTTTTGAATAAATTAACTTTTTCAAGGTTTATTTTGTGAGCTTTGTTGGCGATGGACTTGTTAGGTAGATCATTAAAGTAGAATCAGATCTAAGTTGAATTTAATTTTGTATATTTTGGCTGAAGCCCAAATATTTCATTCAATATCCAGTCAGTCAGTGAAAACGAGACTAAACAGGGTTATTGCGTAATCTTTTAGTTTATTTACCTGACCTTTTTATTTAACTTTTGTTATACTTGGATGACTTATGATTTTGGCTTCGACTTTTTGTTATCATCGAAAAACCAACTAGCACTGACTGACTGACATGTTTTTCGTTCTTCACTCCCACTACATTTCTCAAAATTTCCCAAATAAAAAACCATTTCTTTTTTGCATTTGACCGATTTGTAAAACCTGGGTAATGGCGAATGCATCACATATTCGACATAATAATAAAATGAAACGTTTTCCTTCTTGCATTTTTGTAAACATTCCTGGCATTCATTCTTTCATTTGAGAGGATTTCCTTATTTCCCTTCGTGACCATTTGTTTTTATGACAGGCTATTTAATTTGAATAGAAAATGGGAAATGAGCACAGAAGCAAGTCATTTTTGCCATCTTAAATCCGATTTCAGTTAAAGTTTGAAGGGAAAACTTTTCAATTATTTTACTTCCTCCTGATTTTTAATAATAATGCTTTTAAAACCTCTTTCCATATGGCTCCTGGGCTCCAGCCTTCCTAGCATTATGATCTTTAATTTTTTTAAATTGTTTTCATAACTATTTCCTGACTTTAAAATGGAAGGTAGGAAAATCATCCGTAAAACCAAAGTTATTTATATGATGTACATCTGAAACGTAGTTGAAAGGAAAGGAAGGTCTTACTTGAGAAGGTCTACAAATTCAAGCGTATTCATTTTACTCATAAATTGCTCCTAGGTGAAAGGAGATAAAGCAAGCTCCGTAAGCACTTGCACTTCCTATATTTCTGTGAAAAAATGATCGCGTTCAGCGAACGATGAATACTTGTCATCGTTTACTTAACTTTTTATTAAATTAGGTTAACTACGACAGTATTTCTATGAATTGGACGTTCTTACACCACGTACCAAAACGATACCGCTTCCACGTCCAAGAAAATATTTCACTACAAGTGCAAACGACTACCATGAACGTAAGCTCACTTCTTGTTCTAGGTTGTTGGCCTGATCCCTGTGATCACTAATGGACGGGGTGTGGGCGTGTTTGATGTTGTTATCACGAAGCTACAGCAAAAAAAAAGACAGAAAGAACTGGTGTGGTTTTTTCCCGGTTTTGATGAAATATGAATGAGAAGAAATCTCACCCCTTTTTAAGTTTAGCCAATTTCGCCGGTTTAAGTACCGATGTGAATAACAGTTTTTAATACAATTTTTTTTCACCAGGTTTCACATTCACTCCTTTCGGCAAACTTGTTTCATCTACATACATGTAATTATTTTACATAGTTGCAACATCGAAAGGTGTAATCAGAATCTCAATCCCAATAAGCTGAAATGGAATGAAAGGATTGATTTACACGTCCCACACTGAAATTTTATACTTGATGAAGCAACCCACTCAACTGCTCTTTTTTGTTTTATCAAAAAAAAAAATTAGAAAACTTGATGGAAAGGGCAAACAGTGTTTTTGAAAGGGCTTCGTGAGCTTTGAAGGTTTAATAAATTTGCCAATATACACTTGTCAACTTTCTTTTTATGTCCACTTAATTTCAAAACTCACTCTCATTTACATGCTGTAATGAATGGTAGCAGTGCTAGTAGAAAATATTATTTGCCATAAACACATACATGCTCTTATAGGTACTCTTATTTACGCAAATGAAGTCGTGGAAAGTTTTGAAGTAGATTTAATCATCGTTTGTTATCCCATCCAAGTTCAGTGGCTTATTTCTTAGAACCAGACAAAACCGTTACTTCTGTAATACAAAATTCCTTTTTTTTTCTGGCTACCTGTCTATTGTTGCATGTTGCATCCCGCCGTACCCACATCGGCCACATCCCATCAAAGAAAAAAATTTTCATTCACACAAAGACAACCAATTCCTTGAACCTGAGAAACTGGAACCTTTTCCAAAACCGGTCCATTTATTTTGTACTCGCCCACCTCGTTATTATCACTGTCCTCCACGTGGAAGGATTTTATTGTTGAAGTTTCATTGAGCATAAATTGTATGCATTGAATTAGTTCACGGCAACGGACAACAATGGGCAATCTATCGAATGTTGTTTCTAAGCTGCTTTCACCTAGCTGCTACTGTTCTAGATATCAATTACAGTCCATTCCGATTGTACATTCCGATACTCCACAAACAAATATGATGGTGGCGGAGAAACCACAGCCCATTTCCATTTCATCATTAACGGGATCCGCTTTCTCCGCTAATTTTTTCGATTTATCAGATTCCCAAGGAAAGCCTTTTTCTTCCACCCCCGCAGGGAACCTTATTTACTACAAAAAGAAAACTACGTCTTTCTCCAAGATATAGGAAATCCTTTGTATAATCTACTTACAATTAGCTTTGAATGATTCTCTTAATTATCTGATGCCTACTTCTCCAACATCGCTTAAAGGTATCTGTAAATAGGCTTGGATCCATCTTACAAATAACATACAATCGCGTTTACAGAAAGACCGCGTTAGCACAGTCATCTCCTTCCTTTTCACAAAAAAAAATGATAAAAAATTGCGAATGCCTTCTGAGAAAACCACACAAGGGCGTACCCAAACGAGGTCATTGTAAGCTGTTCTGACTTTGTTTCACTGGAGAAAGGACGTCTATATATATGCAGATATTTGTATTACCTTCAAAGTCGGAGACAGGTTAACTTGCTAAAATTTTTTCCGTCCTCATAAAAAAACATCCCAAAACTGATATGGGAACCGAGTGAGAAAATATATCCATTTTTCTAATAAAATTGGTTTTCTTTTATATGATTTCATTTTGTTTCATAACGGAACCTCGGATGGAAAGAGTTCTTCTCATGTCATCCTTTTTACAAGTTGACTTTCTTCACTGATTGGGATATGCTCACGCTGGTGACACTGATGGCATGCAGCAATCCCCAGTACCAAATCGAAAGAGAGAAAGTTTATGTGCGGGGAAGCGTTCTTGCCTTCCTGATCATGTTTTCAAGATCTTGTTTTCGTCCTATTTTCTTACTGGTATTGTCTAAAGTTCCGGAAAAATAATAATAACAACCCCATCACATTGATAACAAAGGGCAACAAAAAATTGGAAATCGGGTTAGTCACGGTACACTCACTCAATGTATAAAAACGTGTTCCTCGCAACCTTCCAACCAAGGATAAGAGCCCTTTTATGTCTATGTTGCATCGATATAAAAGTGCTCTCATCCTTGCCTTCCAACCAACATTTTTTTTCGATTTTTTATACAGTTAACCATCTCGTCCGGAATAATAAGGGGAAAAGTGCGAAAAATGGGAGAACCTCCTTTTATTTCTATATAGAGGAGTAAACTGGGAAAACTGGAACTTTTCAGGATGGATTCATATTTAACCACAAATAAAAGATAAGAAATAGCTCTGGTTGCTTCAGACTATCATAGTGGACCGGAGTAGTATAGTTTATGAGATGCTCATAAGAGAAAAAGAAGACAAAAAGACAGCCAGCCAAATCCTAAGCGATGACATGATCAGGATCATCATCAACACTACTACCAACGGCAACAAAAGTTTTTCCCGTTTTATGACAAGTGCCAACTTCCAACACGACATAATGCAGTATAACGACAGGAGGGGTGAGGATGGATCTGAAAAAAAATATTCCGGACTCATTTTTTTTCTCTTTTCGCTTGGACATGCCTAAAAGAATGGAAGCTCCATCACTCTAACTTTCTCCTGGTCTTTAGATTGCTCTCTTTTGAGCAATTTATGTGGAGAATGTCGCTGCTGCAGAAGAATAATAAGTGTCATGTGATAGCATGTCAACATGTGCCTCGTCTTCTTAAAGCTATTAAAGAAAATGTCTGGCTGAGGCCGGGTAAATCGGTAAAATAAAACACTGAAGGCAGTCCGGAAATAATAATGGGCTGGGTGCTAATGATGGCGCTGACAAGTTACACTCGTTGGATCTGTTTTAAAAATATGGTTTTCTCCTTCCATTTTTTGTAAGAAAGATAAAATTGAG
>JAQGAI010003003.1:0-11377 GCA_034696905.1 Lepidocyrtus violaceus
AAGGCTTGCGTATTCAGCCCTTAAGGGAAGTCTTTTTCACTACTCACTCCCTGTGTATGCAGCATTGAAAAGGTTAACCATACCATAATTGAAAAATTACGTTATCGTTTTCCATTTTGGAATCTTTTATGCAGATAAGCTATTTAGGTATACTGCGTGTGGGAGAAAAAAGTGCTGAACAGGTACAATTTACTTTTAAAGGCGATGGAAAATAAAAAAAAATATGTAAAATAGCCAGGATGAGATTATTGGCCAAACTGCGACATGAGAGAAGAGTGATTTCTGAAAATATATAATTCCAAAGGCGTTTTTCCGCTAATGCAATGTATCTTAACTAACATCAAAAATCAATTAAACAAAATCCCAATCAATGGAATCAGTTAACCTTGCAATGCTACAAGGGAGGCAGTTTATAAAGCGTTATATCACGCTACATATTATACAACATTAATATCAAATGAAAAGGAGACGGCATGGCGTGGGTGAAAGTGAAAACGATGAATTCATTAATTTCTACACAAGCTGTTTATGCAATAAAGCGATTCAGTTTCGGCTATTTTCTTCCTAACTACTACCTATTTACTTTCTTTTCCTCTGCCTAAACTCTATTGCATGCAGGTTTTATGAGGCAAAATCGTTTTATCTATTCGAAATACCCATAATAAGGTAGATAGTTACCTTCTTTGAATCTCTGCTTTGAGTTGGGTTGTTCAGTGGTTGTTGGGCTGTTTTGATTTTTTTTTTGGTAAGGAATATGCATGCTACTACATGAAAATGGTATGTTGTGTGGTAGTGAAAGGGAACGCTGAATAAGTAAAAAAAAGTAAGCCATCTTCCCTTTTAACCAATTTCTTCTATTTTCTGTGAGGAGAAAACCCGCCCCAGTGATGTTTTGATTTTGCTTCTGTCAGCATATTCTTTTCTCCCTCTCTTTTTAAGGGTATCTCGCCCAAACCAGGTTACTTGACTGGGTAATACCTGAATCAGTTTTGTTCTGTCTACGCAAGTTTCGTAACTTGGGTCTTACCTTACTTATGTCTGTCTGTGTCTTGAATGAACATGCTCAGAATTTCTTCCCGTTTCAGTATGATAGGTACATTCAAAACTATGGAATCTTTTTAAACCCCTTTTTCTTTCCCGTCTCATTTTAACGTTTTGTAAAAGGGAAGTAAAAACTAAGCTAGAAAAATGAGAGAGGTAAGCGTAAGCTCGGAATTTATTAAAATTTCATGTGTTTGTATAAAAAAACGCTCCCTGCTTACTTTCTTTTATTCCCATCCTGGCCGTTTTTTATAATACGTTGTTTTTTCATAGTCAGTAAAGAGAAAACACAGCAAGTAAAAGGAACTCCGGCAGCTTAATAATATTTCTTGCTTAGTTGAACAAAGCAGGGATTTCGGGAAATCCATTTTCGGGATGGGTAAAAATTGTAAAATGAGAAAGGTATAAAAAATGTACATTTATAATGGAAGGAAAATCGGGGAAGGTATTAAAAAGATGAAAGGAGTATTGTATTGGAATAATGAATATGAGAAGGTACATACCAAGTAGTACGTAATATGGTTATTGTATTTATCGCTTCTTTCCATGTACGAGTGGGTGCATAGTTTTTTATAGATTTTTTGTTCGCAACAGTTTTCATTAGAGTCTCTGATGAGTGGAGGAGGATGGATGAGTTTTTATATGAATGAGATCATTAAAAAATTGTATTACAACTTACCTGACTCCTCTTTAAAGGAAATCACGTAGTCTAGCACGTGCGCATCATTTTCTGATGCCGGAAGGGCCCATGAAAGAACCGCAGAACGGCTGGTGTGCTCCACTGCACGGAACTCTTTTGGTGGTTGAGGACGTTCTATAAAATGTATGGGAAAACGTAACTGATTTTTAGTAGGAGAACAAAAAGAATATACGTAACAATTCAAGGTTATAAAAAGGCAGTACATTACCTTGCACTAGAAGAGATACTCGTAATGAATCATGGCCGAAGGAATTCCTACAAAATCAAATTTACATGTTAAAAATGTAAATGCAGATGGACTACATATTCTATTCAACCTGTGGGTGGTAATTTTGTTCAGGAACTTACACTGCAATGCATTCCAGGTCACCGCGATCCGCCAGAGAAACTTGTTGAATTACTAATTCTGATACGGCAGGTGAACCAGGACCTGAGCCAGGCTTACTTTCAATCGAATACCTAAAAAGTTTCATTGCAAATCATACATACGTATCATTCCTTCATCAAACTAATCGACCTAACTAACTCGATAAAATATTGATAAATTCCCCGATCCAGCAACAATTTTACCTCTGGTCATTGGTCTCATTCACAGGAACTCCTTTCACATTCCAGCTAATCCTGATAGGCTCATCCCCTTCAGCTTCACATCGAAGTCTGGCGACTTCCCCCCGTCTAACCATTTCCTTTGGTGGTCTTGACCGAATTCTTGGAGCAGCTACAACAAACAAATCAATCTTAAATTACAACCTATATTAAACTAAATTAAACCATTTATTGATGTATCAACAAAAAACAGCAGATACTTTCTTGCAACTTGCATTTACAACCCATTGTTCAAACCCTTGCATATTTTATGTCATTCTTTCGTCGTAAACTCCAAAAGAGGAGCACTTTCCCCGGTTTTACAGCCTGATTTTTTTATATTGGATATACTTTTTGTAGGTTTATGTCTCTTTTCATCATCCTCCTCGTCGTTCCGCTTCCTTTTTTACAGCTTTTCTCTACCAAGAGAACTAAAGACCCAAACAGCATGATAAAGACCCTCCCACAACAAGGCAAACTCACATACCAACATCTAACCGCATCCAGTCAGAAGAAAAACTGGATATATCTATACCCTGTAGCTCGGAGAAAGTCAATAGAATAGCAAAAATAACCCATAAAAAAGGAACAATTTTGCAACATCCCATCCTCATCATATCCGTATCAGTTTGAAACAAAAATGGCAAACAACAGCTGCAACAGTGTCATCATCATTATGGCCCTCTTTTAGTCAATATCACGTATAAAATTGGCCTACGAACTGGATTCGGGAGTATAATTTTATGGATCAGAAATAATATAATACATGATGACGATTACGATGCTGTGATGATTCCTTAAGCATTTTAGATTTGCTTTACTCTCTCCCTATCTATATTTCTTTTACTTTACTCTTATGTGTGGTCGCGAGGATATATGGATATGGTTGCAATGCAAAATAATCTGCACAAGTCTATTGGGATTTAAAATGACTTTATCAGAAGCCCAAACCGTATTTTCTCCATCCACTCGTGGGAAGTGATAGCGGCTTCATTTTGGTTGCAATATATGAGGAAGCTATAAGCTATTACACGTCTTAAAATGCTAACATTACGCTATCTATTATGGAATCTCAGTAGTCAATAGTCCTCCTCTTCTACATACGTAGATACGTGCATGATTGAGTCAATCTTCTTCTTTTTCTACTGGAGGATGCCGACATTTGCGTCGTGTCGTCCTTTTCCCAATCCAATATCGCCCATTCATTGATTTCTCTCTGCAACAATCAGCGGCTTTACTTTACTGTCAATCCATTATATAACCGGCTCATATAAATAAGGAGAGATGAGATGATTCTTTGTTGCAGTCCGTATGAGGGAAACACATGGGGAAAAGATTAGAAGAATGGGCACTCGAAATTGTGCATATTACTTGGGGTACAATGGCCACGGAATGAGATCTTTCCTTTCAATATCATCGTCAGCCTCCCGATTCCTCTCAAGATCGCTTCATCGACAGTCTGCAATAATGCAATGGAATATGATACTCCAAAAGTAGTAATACGATATAGTGAAAGTTAAACCAAACTGATTTCTTCATCTTTTTTTGGCAACAGTCATTCCACAAAGATGAGGTTATATATGATAAAGGCATCAAGTATAAAATAGTATGAGAGGGGGAAAGGGAGCATCAGTCAAAGAAAAAAAGACTGGATATGGGAAGACTTTGTGTGGATGGAAGCTGGAGTGAAGCTGAGCTGGGAATGTAAGGATCCTCGGTTTAAGCTCAGCACTTATTTCAGGGAAGATAGAGGTCTGCCAAAGGAGAAAAAACGGGATTTTCAACCGAACCAACCAAAGGCGTTCCTTTTTTCTTCCATCCGATCCTCGTGTAAGTTGAAATAGAACATGTAGTTAAGGCATGAGCGACTTCAGATTTACAGCAAGAAAATCTATTTCTTCTGGAGTCACACGAAAGGAGCCCATATATGAGAAACTGGGGGTTTGCGCGTTTATTCCCTCGTATTTTATCGAAATGTTCTTTTTATAGTGCATTCTCTCTTCAGATAAAAAAAAAACGGATCTGAATACTAGGAGTAATGTGAATCCGAGTTATATTTTTTGGAGGAGGAAAAAATATGCGTATGGCTACAGATACTATATGTATGGAAGGGAAGAGCCTTAACAATAATGGTCAGTTTCAACTAGCTCCAAAATGATTTCCAATCTCACAAAACCTTTTTTCCTCCTTGAATGAGCAAAGAAAAAGGGCTGAAGAAAGGAGGAAGGAAATGCATTAAAAGGAGGAGGATAGTCAAACGAAATGTGATATATGTAACAATTTATTCCTCTTTTTCTTCTTTTTTCCTTTCTTTTTATAACAGAAATATGTTCCTACTCGAGCACATGTGACGGTATAGAAATTTTCTCTTTCAGGCTTATATAAACTGTGTAGTTCTGTATGAAGCTCTTTATTCTCCCTCATTGCTCATTCATTCATTCATTCATACGTTCTACTCCACGATTTGCGGTAGTTTTTGCGGCTCCTCTTTCTTCTAATTATGAATGGTTTTGGACTGCTCTCCATTCGGGACTCAGGGAACAAAAGGGATATTCCGCTTTGAAAGAAATGATTGGAAACCTACTTAGGTACTTCAAGTACTGCTAAAGATATTCTGCATGGCCAGAAAATTATTTATAATACATAATATACAGAAAGAACTATCGTAAAATTGCAATGCAAAAAATCTCGTGCGTTTTTTCATATAAACTATGGCCAGATAATACTTCCTTGATTTCCTGCATTCATATCGGAATGTCTGCGATGATAACGATGATGGGAAATAGTAGTCACCCTGAGAAATAGACTATAATCACTATTTGTAGTAGTTACCTCCAAACACAAAATATAATCCCTCCTTTTTATAATCCAAAATTCACAATAAGTATTTGAAACAAATTTAATCTGAAACGGCAATACCACATCAACATGCCTTAAAAAGGGGAGAGTTTTACCTTTTTATGTAAGATGTACATAACTCGATATTATTAACTTGTAAGTAGTGTATGGGATAGCATTTTAACTAGGAAACTGAAATATGATCGATTGTCATAAGTTGGAAAGTATGTCCATGCGAACGTGCCTTTTCTCTATGTACTGGGTACAGGGTTCTAAAGTAGCTTTCTCAAGTTGAGTCAGTGAAACTACTCTGCCTTGATCTGCAGGAGCAACTGCATTGACTCTGTAAGCTGAGCCGATGTACTGCCGAAACTGGCAAAGACCTATGGCATGGGAGAAACATCGAATGGAACTAATCTATGTATCTGTGCTCCGTCGGCTCTAACAAGAATCATGAGTAAAAGTACGTACTTGAGGTCTCCTTCCCCTTTTCCTTCCGTGTTTTGAGTGGAGAAAGGCTCAAAACGTCAGAAATAATGAATGTGATCGTTATCGGGCCGATCAAAAAGCTTGCAACTCCTCCACTGGTGCTAGCACTACTGGAGGTTGGTTGGATGGATGGTGCCTTCTTTTTCCCTCTCTAGTCTCAAATACTTGGTTTCTTTTCCCTTAGCATTGATCACTATGATCAGTGTATGAAACAGGCGAGCCACTTAAGCAGACGAGAGCTTTGATTCTCTTCCTCACTTTTCTCCTTCCGTTTTAATGAAACGGAAAGACAGATATGGGACGTCTTTGATAGACTTAAGGACTCACAACTCACTTCTTCACCTAACCAACTAGAAAGCACGAGGAGAAAGCCGAAACCGCACTAGCGTTATAAATGGGAGATGGTGCTGATACGACGTAAGGTAAAAAAGAGGAAATGTCGATATCTAATAGATCAGCTGGCTCTTTACTTTGAAAGATGGATTCTCTCTGGGAAAGGGAAAGACTAAAGGCTGAGAAGGTAAAACTATGATGATGATTCAGGAGAAAGTCTGTGAGATGAAACAAGGTGGCTGTATATTATTTGTACAAGCTTGGCATTATTGGCTGTTTGGTGTGGTGGCTTGGCTTGTGGTTTCGTAAAAAAAGAAGGATTTTGAGAAGAGATCTCAATCCCAAGTAACCACTTCCCATATATATTACTTCATGTCATATGCCATATATATTTTACAAGTGCCACGTTCCACTTCTCAAGCCTTGTTTGATATTGTGCGAAAAATAAGAAAGAATTCTAAATCATTCCTTACCCCAAAGACAAACGTACATAGGCAGTACCACAGGCTTTGAGAGTAAAGACTTTATGAATTTTTCAGGCTTTTTTCCTTCCTCCACTCCAGACAGACGAATGAAGAAAGTAGGTATGATGGGGATTGGCATTCTATATTCCGCAGATACAGACATTACCTTACTTAAATACAAAACGGGTAAAACTCAGTTACAGAGACTAAGGTAATTTAAGAGATTTGATATATAAGTTGTAACGGAGGAACTTTGTGAAATGTAACTTTTGAAGGGGGATAAAATATACGGCATAATCTTCAATATCATTCATGATCATAATAGATCCTCAATAAGATGGTTGATTTGAGTGGCTTACACCATACGTCCATGTTACCAGTTAGTAGAAGGGTCATTCATGATATTGCATTAGGATTTTTCATATAAAATGGTTTTTATGACAAAATCGAGTGAGTATAAATAAAATAGAATGGGTATTACCAACCTGACATCTTTATTTCTTATCGCTTTTTATAATAAAAAGTGTATTTTTGCGACAAGTCAAAAGATGTGGAAACGTTGGCAGTATATCTTCCGGTGAAGAAGGTGGATTGCTAATAATAAGCTGACTATAGTAAATACTTCTAGAGCTGGTTGGGGCTTTATGGATTTCAAATACTTAATTCTCAAATCGATAGCGGAAATGGTTTGCTTTGATTAAGTCTTTTTTGGCAGTTTCTGATTTCCTTTCACCGTGACCGTACACAGGAAAAAGGCTCTTGTTAGTGCTTGACTGGGTCTTTGAGCTTGTTATGAAATGACGTGACAAACTGAAGCTTACAGTAACACAACTAATGAAAGTGAAAGATACATATTTAATGGCAAGTTCAAATAGGAAAATCGTTTTTTTTACCGTTGACAGTGAGTCGAATCATTTTGCTAATTCCGGATCCAACCCCGTTATTTGCTTGGCAAAGGTAATGACCTTCGTGGTCCTCCGTAACACGGCTTATTATTAATGTCCCGTTTTCGGCTGAGAGTACTCCAGGAGTTCGATAGCCCACTTCACGAAACTCTTTCTTGTCGAGGTTGCCTGGAATGGGATAAAATATTGAAAAATTAGGTTTTTCACTGCGAACTATATTTTGCTGGGTTATCCCAATTTGATACCAAACCAAGTAAACTAAACGAAATAAAAGTTCTCCCTTATAGTTGCAACGTACGTTTCATTAACTTACCCACAGCTTGTTTCCAGCGAATGGTAGGCTTTGGAAATCCATCTGCTTGACAATGGATAGCGACATGGGTTCCCACATACACAGACTGGTCTGCAGGCTCAACTACCCATTTGGCTGGGACTGTTTTTCCCACAAGGAGAATTTTTTCGAGTTTTTCAAGTGGTGTAAATCAAACAGCATATGTAAGACAGCCAGGCCGGGCCCAAGACCATCCCAATGGAGTCAACAAATGTATCATCAGCATCAACGTGAACGGTTTCATATGGAATGGAAACGGAAATCAGAGAAGAAGAAAAAATAAAGAAAAAATGATAAATGGTTATAGTAATTTTCTTTCATTTTTGTTAGATTTTATTTACAGCGGTGCAATCACTACTTGCCTTAAAATTTAATTGTGCTGGCCAATGATTCAAAAACTAGCTTAGGTATATTTAAAGCCTTAACTTGAATGAAGTATACTTTTTATTCAGTTTTAGTGCACGTTAGCTAAAACAATACTAACCCTACTTTCAAAGTAATCATGCAAAAAAATAGGACACATAACAAGCATTTGCAGCGGTAATTGACGACATAATCAATGAAAAAAGCCCACAAGCTTAATTATAATATGAATTTTACAATCTTATCAATAGAATAAAATGTACGATAATATCACGCAGAAAATGATTTCCCGTGGATAGGTTCACGAAGCAATCAAATGAAATAAGGCAGCTGAAAATCAGTTGATAAATATTACACAATTGATCATAAACGAACCACTTTTTGATTATTCGCAATATTCTTCAAAAATATGCATCATAATAAATGGGTTTGTAAGCAAGGATTATGCAACAGTTTTGCAAAAAGTTGTTACAACTTTCACCGATGGCAATGGTGGCGGCAGCAAGCAACAGATAGATTCTTCAACGTTAGTATACAGGAAACTGCCAGACAATCTTGAACACAATTCCACTTCCTCGAAGTGAAAACTTTTTTGTGTTTCTTTTCCCCACTTTTATCTCCGCCTGACTTTCTTGGTAGTAGAAAGGGCCACAAAAAAGTATGAAGTATGGAGGGAGCTATGGATGAAGGAGTTTGGGTTTGGTTGGATTAGTGATGTGCTATATAGATACAATTGTGTTACTTTTCCTAACTTTCTCTTTTCTTTTGATTCGATATAAACATATAGGCATAAGTCATAAGAAAGGAAGCTTTTCACTATTTTTGAAGGGTTATTATAAGGAGAAGGCAAAAGTTTGGAATGCCGTCATCAACAAAGAAAAAGTACACAGTAGGATAGTCTACAGCTGGTATGTGGGAATAGGAATTTTCTTTTGCAAAAAAAAAACTTTTTTGAGAGGAAGACAATCCGGAGCAAACATATTTACTTTAGACATGGCTTAAATAATATGATGACCACATCCGCATTGCATTGCCAGCCCTACCACTTTCTACAAATCACATCGTCATTTTTGTTGTTGCTTTTTCCTGCAGAGAAAGTGCAAGGGAAAGTAAGCCATCCCATCGAAACCAAGAAATCTCACGCAACATGCAAGAAAGATTTAGATTAAAAGAAATGTAGTACGAGGGCAGGGTAAACAAACTACCAACTTATGTATAGCATGGTGAAAATAATACGACATTTGGCAACACCCATGAAGTGATCTTCCCAGTTCTTGAGTTTTACTGCTGCCTTAATTTGGTATAGGTACATAATTTAGCCCAACATAACACAAGAAAAAGCTTACAAGAACGAAACGGATAAAACTTTGAGCAATATTTTATTTTTCTGCAGTTTCTTCAAATGCATTCTGAATCCCTTATTGAGTGTCCTGTATTTGAACCGCCATCAACTTTTAGTAACTTCTAATCCATAATTAATAAACGCAAAAGCAGGTAAGCTAAATATTCAATTGAATAAAAATGACTGTTAAAACTTATCGTTAGTTAGCACTGACTATGATTTTGAATGATTAGCTGATTTTTTATATTCCTGGTTTAGTTTATAAACCAATTACACATCAAACTCCCATCCACATCCACATGTTGGAGAATCGACAGATTGATGAATGCAAATTGACTATAATAGATCGACATCAACTGGATTTTGCTTTGGTTGGCGAGTTATAGATTTTTACTTATTCCGAAGTTTACGATTTACGATGAACAACCCGATGAAAGTTTTTACAAGTAATATTACATAAGCTTTTTGGTTTATTAAAAAGAAAACAATCCCGTTCTAGCCAAAATACACTTGTAATCCAAATAAGAAGATTGCACATGGTGAAGTTCGCGAAAACAAAAGTGAAGAAAACAATTAAACCAAAGATTGGACGAACGAACAACGAGGGCTAGCAACTAGTATGCACGCTTTAAAAATTTCTACCAAACTGTTTCATTTTACCAATTTTGGGATTGGGAAACTGACAACGAGTGTAAAATAAAACTAAATGCAGTAAAACAACTAGGTTGGATATTAACAAAAGTGCGTCAAACCGAATTCTTATTTGAAGGGATGTAACAAGCGTTTGCAAATGTTAATCACAATTTTTAATTCTTAATAGGTAGGAATTGGTGCAGTGCAACAATCCATGCAAAACTACAGTACTCATTATTTATTGGACAAAGAGAGAAAAAGTGAAAATAAGTGCGGTGCAATACAAAAGTTTTAGTAGTATTTTTCGGACTCCTATGCGTGCGGATTTATGAAATTGCAGTGCTAATACTCAATACTCAAGTAGGTATGCATATTTATTAATTCTCATAGTTTATATTATTTTTTGACTGAATATATTTTTGAACTGAGAAAACTATTGCAAATATATTGAGCTCATCAATCACGTCATGTAGCTGGATGAATCAAGATGTTAATATTAATAGTGAAAAATCTAGTTGACGAGATTACAAAAAGTTAATGCAGGAATTACTTGTATGATACGAGAAATTAAAAAATAGTGCAAAAATATTCTAAAAATATAATCACGGACTCTTGTTTCATATCATAAAAGTATGCATAGGGATCTACACAAAACAAACTGACTGATTCTTTTGTTTATTCTCTTTTGTGTGAATGTTATTTTTTTACGAACCAATGACGATGAGCTCCGCAGTGTGGACGGCTGTGCCAGCCAAATTGGAAACTTGGCAAGAGAAGTTACCACCGGAAGTAATATTGGGGATGGTGAGGATAGTTGAGAAAGGAGGGAAGTAACTGACATAAACCCCACCACCTACATCCCCGTCTGGAGAGGTACTCTCCAACAATTGGCCCCCTTTTGACCATGTCATTTTCAAAGGCTCATCACCGGCTGTTGTAGTGCAAATCACTTGAGTCCTCATCCCTTCCATTAGGCCATCACCGAAGGAAAATGGTGAAATCCGTGGCGGAACTAGCATATTTATTACAGTTTTTGATTTGTAAGGAGGTTAACTAACTTCATTGGTTGATTATTTACTTTAATGTGGCTTCATGTTTGTCGGGTTTTATCTCTTTTGGTTTTATTTCAAACTTTGTCACACTTTCTTTTCGTAAAATTGTACTGTTGGAATGCTTCCGGTTAGTGAAGTAAATGCATGAAGTGTGATTGTGTGAGCATGAGATTTATTTGATTATTTTCATTACTACATTGATGCCGAATCCAGATAAGTGAGACGAGGAAGGAATTCCCTTAATTGCTAGAATTATATTTCATACGCCATAACATAATACTCTGGTTATTATTATTAGATT
>JAQGAI010003004.1:0-11377 GCA_034696905.1 Lepidocyrtus violaceus
CCTAGAATTCCGAAAGTGGCTGCATCATGATCAGTATCGCATTGGTGAAACTGCTATGCTATCCTTCCAACTTTGAATATTATATTATTTGATTTGATAACTTTTCATCACAACAATGTGCAATTTAAATTGAACAACACCAGAGCTTTGACTTTGAGTGGGTTACCTGGTTCATAGTATATAACACCGCTTTCTTACCTGTATATAACAGCAGGATTTTATTACTTTCCAATCAGTACATATTTAAGATGTGAACCGGAACATTTAAAGTGATTTTTTTTACAATTTAGAAAGTATTTATTGAACAGGCTATAAGTTTTTTTCCTTATTTGCACAATGTGGGGCATACTGATACTAGTCGCCATTGTCAGCTTCCTCCTCTACCAAGTTTTCAAACCGGCCCAAGACTACTGGAAGAAATATGGGGTCCGTCAAACGGAAAATGGGGGATTCATCGAAAACATCAGAGTCATGATGGGCAAAAAGACATTGCCAGATCTGGACGAAGTCACGTACAAGAACATGGGCTCCGAGAAATTTGTCGGATTTCTCGAGATGGGCCAACCGGTGTTGCTGGTGAAGGATCTGGACATGGTGAAGAAAATTACTATCAAAGACTTCGAACATTTTGTGGACAGACGGACAACGCCCAGCAGTCAAAAACAGTTAGTTGTCCAAAATGCTAATAAACATGCACGGGGAGGATTGGAAGAGCTTGAGGACCTCCCTCAGCCCTACATTCACCACAGGGAAGATAAGAAGAATGATGGAGCTCTTTAATCAAGTCAGCGAGGAATGGATGGAGCATTTTAAAAAGGGCATACGGAGTTCCGGGCAGACCTCCTTATCAGCAAATATTCCAAACGAGACACTCCGCTACACTCTTGATGTGATTGCCGCAGCAGCCTTCGGAATGAAAGCGGGCGGGATCGCAAATCCGGAATCCCAGTTTGCAAAAATGTTTGCCAAAATTGCGGACACCTCATTTTTTGTTATATTGAAATTTGCAATTGCACAGAACTTCCCCAAGTTGGTGGACCTTTTTGGAATTCAGCTGTTCGATGTGGAGGCTTTCGACTATTTTGAAAGGATTTTGAATCAAGGGTTGAAGGCTCGTATGGAGGGAAAGGAGAAACGGAATGACTTCCTCCAAATTTTGACTGAGGCGAGGAAAGGGGAACTCAAAGGGATTGGTTCTGATGATCTGAATGATTTCGAGAAGGAGGCTCAGTTTTCTACTGAAGAAGGGACCAAGAAGAAAAATCTCTTGGAAGATGATGACTACGCTAATGCGCAAATGCTCCTGTTCTTCTTTGCTGGAGCCAGTACATCGAGCAACTTCATTGGTTTTGCTTTGTATATGCTGGCCCTCAATCCGGAAGCACAGAATAAACTGAGGGAAGAAGTCAACTCTCAACTTTTCAACAAGGGAGATGGCAAGACAATTGACTATGACGAGCTGAATCGGTTGGTTTATCTGGACATGGTTACTTGTGGTAAATTCTCAACAATAGTTACATAATCCTTGCAGATATATTCATAATAATATGGAGAATAATTTAAGTAGTGTTGATTTCATTATTCTTTTTTATCAGAGGTCCTCCGCAAGTTCCCCCCTCTGGGTCGGCTGGAAAGAAAATGTGTGAAGGATTATCATGATCCCTCTGAAAATCTGAAGGTTCCGAAGGACACCCTGGTGGGTGTCCCAGTCCAGGCCATTCATCATGACAAGAGATACTACGAGCATCCGGAGAAGTTTTATCCAGAGCATTTCGCCCCGGAAACTAAAGCCAAGAGGAATCCCTACGCGTACCTCCCATTTGGCACGGGACCCCGTAATTGCATTGGTACGTACACACATACAATAATCATCATCATTTTACATTTAACTCCTGTTCCTCCAGAATAATGTATTTAAATGCTAATTCATACGTTTCTCTTTTAGGAATGAGGTTTGCCCTTGTGGAGGGAAAAGCTGCTATAGCCCATCTTGTGCACAATTTCATAATTGAGCCATGTGCGAAGACGCCAATTCCTCATAAAGTCAAGCCAGTGGGCATTGGCTTCCAGCTACCTGACGAGTTGGAATTGGGCTTTAGGCTGGCGAACTAAAAGCTCTTCAAAATTACGTACATGACTTACAGCGAACTGAAAACGAATTAATAAAATGAACAGTTTCAATAGTAAGAGCAGTTTCAATTTCTGTGTAATGAACATACATCCATTTGTTGTCACAATTGTCATATCAAGTGCCATTCTCAATTACGCTCTCATCTCTCTTTCTCCGTCTGGAATTGATTTGTCCAGATTGCATAGCGCTGCACCGTGGAAAGCAAAATTAATTGACATTCATTTAGCGCAGTTGTCTTTGTATGGCTCCCTAGTCAGCAAAGCAGCATTATCAGGACTGTCTCTCCAAATACTCTTCTGGCCGAACTCACTGTACAAGCATTGAGCTGCATGGCCATGCATTATTTGTATTTTTAACACTGTAATACAGTAACTGGAGCACATGCTATTACATAACCTGTCTGCTCTTTTCGTCTAAGGACCACTTCATTTTGAGAGGATGATGTGATTGGAAACGGAGCAGTCTCAAACTTGCCCATCTGTAGAGAAAGTTGTACTGTGGTTTTCTTTTGTAAAGATTTTGTTCTTTTTTTTTTGGTAAAAAAAATGTGGGTTTTGCTCGCATTCCTCGGAGTGATTTCTCTCCTATTTCACCTCATCTATCAGAACTTTTTCTCAAGTACTGGGAAAAATACGGGATACGTCAAGTGGATGCATCCTCGGCAGCCTCCAGTTTAGTTTGGAGGTATTCCTAGGCAAGAAAGATGTCACGGAGAGGGATTCATTTGCCTACAACTTACTTTCTTCATCTGGGGAGAAGTTCTGCGGTTTGGTGGAAAACTTCCAGAAAGTTGTTCTCAAAGATATCGAGCTAATCAAGAAAATCCTGATAAAGGATTTCGAATACTTTCCCGAACGTCGGGACTTTTTCCGTTGGGCCAAGGAGGACTCCGTAGTTAAGAAGATGATGTCAGCGTTGACTGGGGAGGATTGGAAAAATCTTCGCCATACTTTAAGCCCATCCTTCACCTCAGGGAAGATCCGGAGGATGATGGAGTGTTTCAATATGGTCGGGAGGGAATGGGCTTCGGTCTTAAACGATCAAGCAAGTTCCAGTCCAACAGGGTCTGTAACGATTGATGTCATCAAGTCCACCAACCAGTACACGGTGGACTTGATTGCGGCATCCGTCTTCGGGATGAAGTCTGGGGCAATCCGGGATTCCAACTCGGAATTCGCCAAAATGGCATTCCGCTTCACGGACATCAGCGTCTACAAGCTCATTCTTGGCGTTCAGCTCCGAAAGCTGCTCCAGCTCTTGAGGATAGAGGTCGTTGACATTAAAGCCGTCTCCTGGCTGGAAAGCATTCTAAATCAAGGGCTCCAAGAAAGATTGAAGGGCGGTGGTGTGAAATACAATGACTTCCTCCAACTGCTCGCAGACGCGAAGAAAGGGGAGCTCAAAGCGGTGGAGGAAGAGGAGCTCACCCAGTTTGAGTGAGAGGCACACGAGCATCTTCAAACCGGAAAGAAGATCCTCCTCACCGATGACGTGTTGAATGCACAATGGCCAACTTCAACTTCATGCAGTCTATTGTTCTTCATGGCCGGGTTCAGCACAATAGCCAACTTCATCACGTTCGCGTTATATACCCTCGCAGCACATCAGGACGTTCAGGAGCGGCTTAGGAAGGAAGTGGATCGGATTACCAGAGACGGGGGAGACTATGACTATGATGAACTGTTGCAATTGGAATTCATGGAAATGTTTGTTTGCGGTGAGTGAGGCGCGACCGAGCGTGGGCTGCTTGTAGAATTAGCAAATATTTTTGCAAAAAAAACAACTGTCAAAATTATAAACCTTGTTTTAATATTGCAGAGGTGCTAAGAGTATTTCCAGCAGCACTCCGGTTGGAGAGGATGTGTGCCAAGGATTACGCCGACCCTTAGACCGGCCTCAGAATTCCGGAAGGAACCCTTGTCGCCATTCCCGTGAAGTCTATTCATAATGACGTCAACTTTTACTCAAATTCAGATAAATTTGATCCTGAAGGCCATTTCAGCCCGGAGAGGAAGATGGAGAGGAGCCCCTACACCTTCCTCCCATTTGGCTCAGGACCGAGGGACTGCATAGGCATGAGATTTGCATTGATAGAAGCGAAATCCGCAGTGGCTCATGTTGTGCAAGGTTTCTTGATCGAGCCGACGGAGAAAACGCCGCTTCCCATGGAAGGACAAATAGGTAGTCTTCAATTACTGCCACCGAAAGGATTAGAGCTGAAGCTTATGCCGAGAAGAGATACTGCTTGAGTGACGGAGGAGCTACAAGCATTCCTCTTGTTTGTTTGTCCGCTCCGATCTGCTACAAGATGAAATGTGCAATACTGTATTGAATTTTTGCTAGTGTTTGTTACAGAGTTAAAAATAAAATACCTCAGATTGACATGCGTTTCTTCATAGGTAGTAAAACATTCTGATATTTTTTCGCAACAGCAAACACAACAAAATGGATGATGATACGCAGTATACAGTTTTTGCAATGTCATTCTTATCAACTAATGTCGTTTCTCCGCGAATATTATTGCACAACCATGAAATGTAATTTTCCAACTCAAATTTTAAAAAAATCATTAGATCTTTCCTTTACCTGGAGAAGAATTTGTCAAGCATAATTATTAGGTCTATGAATGCTTGTTGACCTTGAAATATGCTTTACAACTCAGATGAAGGAGTAATCTGAGCTTTACAATGAATTTTTCGAAGTAATGAAAATGGGGAAGGAACTGAAGGAAGCAACAATTATTAAGGATTTTGAACTGGCAAAAGTTATAATTAAAGACTTCAGCTACGTATTTAATTGACTGTCACGATGAAATTTCTTTCGCAGCGGAATGAAAGAGGGAGTCTCAAAAGTTTACCTGCCCTTGAAAGGCAATGAATGGATTCACTTAAATTTCAATTTACTTTCAACTTTCTTGTAGAGCCACTTCCAAACACCTAAGCCATTTGATAGAGAATAGGCTCAGGCTCCGAAAGTACCTACTAATACTAGGATGACTATAATTAAAAACTTATCAAGAGCGCATTTGTAAATACAAATATTATTGGATAAAAGGGTATTTCTAAATACCGTATCTACCTACCTACATATGAACGGATCCTCTTTCCGATTTTCCTTCAAAGAGCAAATTTAGTTTTGGCTGTCACCGGGATGCACAGACAAATCCGAGAACCAAAGCAGGTGTCCCATTATGCAACTTGTCTATATGTACATGAATCGATGAAAGGAAGGAAAGCCTTTGAAACTAGAAAGTTGAATCAATCACGATCCTCACAGTATGTCTCCTCTCTTTAATCCTTATTGTTCTTCGAAATTACAAAAATCCCCCGAAAACATCCGCATCTGTGCTGGGTTACTTCAGCGGAAATGCCCATGTGAATACCAAAGACACCACCAAAAGGCAGGTTTTGTCATTCCAGCATAGACAAAAACTGTCATAATCCCTTCCAATGGGATTTACCATGCCATGAGGCCTCACGCGCTAGTCTCTAGAAATGTGATATGGAACACTTCAATCCAAATTTCCAAAGTAAGCATCAAGAATTTCTATGAATTCATGACGTTAGGATTGCGATCATGTACCTGGATAACCCAAAACAGCGGAGGCTCAGCCGCTTTGTAAATCTTTTCATATGACTCCATTTCAAAGGAATTTTTCAAGATTCCAGGCTGGTCCCCAAACAAAGTTCTAAGAAATGCAACTTAAAACTGAATCCCAATTAAAATCATTTTTTAAGAAATCCACTAGGCATAAACACTCCAGCTAAACACATGCACTGACGTTTTGACTAAAATGTAGAATATGGATTAAAATGCGCGATGGGCAGTCAGTGTGCAAAGCGTTTTTAAAACGTGAGCTTTCACTCAAGATGTAACAGATGATTTGAATTTATTTATTTGGAAAGCAGTTTTTTTTATTTCAAATTCAACTGCGTATGTCCTTTCGCTGATTAAACATTTTAAAGTAATTAATCTCTGATCTGTTCCCTCCTTTCATGTTTTGCAAATACTCCCGATGTATTATAAACATACTATTTTGTGCGAAACACAATTTTACGTCATCCCCAGTCCGTACATAGCCTCTTGAAACATGTAGTAAACCAGCAGGGACCTCCCGCGGTTGTTTTTATAACATTCAATTTAATTTTGTCTAGGGTTAGCAAATATTATCATATTTTATTCCATGCAGCTACCATTGCTACCATCAACCTTTACTATTTCCAAGGATGGTTATGTTATGACTACCTACCTATCCCATCGGATGAGGAATTCTGAGAGGTACGTACACAGCTGCAACCGACTACTCCGGCCCTTCAATCTTCCCAACAAAGTTGTTTCCCCTTTCCATCTCGTTGGAATGCAGAGTGACGCATCCAACAAGTATGTCAGTAGCAGCCATATTTTCCCTCAGTCACTTACTCAAGTCCAGTAGCATTTTTGGAATGCAGTCTCTCCCAACAGCATTCCATCAACAACACACACAGTTACATACATATGTAAGAACATTTGTTTTTCCCTCCTACCTCAATTTTTTTCCCCATAATAATATGGGATATAATACTCTTATTCCCAAGCGTCCTTGTCAATTTACATGATTAAATCATGCTCAAATTGTAAATGAAGACCTTTCTGCGGTGAAAGTTATCTTGCCAGGAAGAACGCAGGAGCGTACAGGACTCTTTAAACTTGTTATGGCTTATGTGACATTAATGAAGTAATTTCGAGGAAAAAGGCCTATCAAGATACTTACGATTAGTTTTACCCAAAGTGGTTTCTTTGATGATAAAATACGAGCCCACCTAGTCTAGTACTATCTTTTATGGCCACGTCATCAGTGGAAGACATGTATACTCATTTGGTAAGGTAAGTAGATGCAAATTGGATTCTCTTTCACTTTCAACGATCACACGAAATTAGATTTTCCCAAGATATCTGCACTGTTGTTGAGTTTGGTACATCCATCCATCCCATCCAGCCCACCACACAACACAACAACCTAATTAATTAAGCAAGCCCTGTATATCAGTTTTGTAATTTATACTTGGATAGCGATACAAGTGGGGTGGCACGGTTCCTTGGAAATCATTAGTCCAGGTTGGCAAGTGCTGTATCTTCAGTGAGCCTGATCCAGTGAGAAGATGAGCTGGAGAAAGCTACTTCTTCCGCACCCGGATCAAAAACAATGCATCAGGTACAGGTATATGTGCTCATCAAGTCAATGAGATGTTCGGCAGAAAACATTGGTCTTGTATGAACCGCAACAAAGTTATACAAATTAAAAAACTTTCTAAAAGGATATTGCTTATTTGCAATATATGTAATGCAAATCTATAACTTGCTAGTTAATTTTTAAAGTAGAAAAAGCTAATAGGCATGTTTTTAGTTGTAATTTATCAAATTACAATTACACTGCATAGCAAGTCACATCATGCATAAAAGATCATTTATAACTATCCAAGTTCAAGTTTCTGCATCAAATGAAAAATTGGGTAAGCAGGCTGTGGTTTCCCATGCTGATTTTTTATTCAGCATTTTATTTAATTATACGAGTATGTATATAGTTTTGTATGTTGCTTCAACGAATTCTGAGATTTTGTTTCCTGAACCAAGTTATATTTAGAATGCCTAGACTCGCCTGAAAGCTTTTGGTGATATTTGAAAGTTAGTTCGCATGGCGGTTCCGGAGATTTCTACGGTTTTCTGTATTTTAGGCTTTTGCAGTCTTTCATATGTAGTTTCACGTCTGGTTCCTCAGAATAGCAACAGTTGGGCTCACCAGCCCAGTTAAATTTTTTTTCCATGCAAACGTCTGGAGGAAATAAGGAGTGTTCCAGAATGATGTTCCAGGAACTGTGAGTGGGAGGCCTGTAAACGTGTTTTCATTTTGCATAAAAAACGGTTGTGACACGCACGTGAACATCTAAGGCTTTTAAAAATAAATTTGTCTGAAGTTTACTTGAGGGATCTCAACCTAATGAAGAAAATATCATTTCAAAATATGTACTTTGCTTGCCAAATTCAAACATCGTGCAAGTGCAGTACCGTACAGGCTGGTATGATTTTTGAGATTGTTTATGACTATGACACAAGTGAAATACAAATAAGCATCATCCGCATCATCACAGCTAACAACATTAGTTCAGCCTTCCGTAGAGATTACCAATTTTCAATTTGCATTGCGTATTCATAAAGCCCAATCGAATCCCCACTCATAAATGAATGTATTCAGCCTTCTTCCATCTAATAAACAACATCAACTTCACTTGTTCCATTTTCAAAAGCAAGCTTAATTAATGACCGCTGGAAATGGCCTTGAATTGAAAGTGAGTAAAAAACGCTACAAACAAACAGCATATTATATCTGTAGTGTAGTGCAAATGATGTCCTAGACGCATTGTAATATGCTTGCTTGTAATATTCATATTCGCTCATACTCTGACATACGTACCACCTCCAGACATACATGGGTGTAAACACTATTTTTTTTTGCTGCAATCATGACGCTCTCAAATGGAATCATAAAATAACAGCGTCTCTTTTTATTCGCACATCTGCAGCGCAGTTGGCAACAGCGAGCATGCAATTTTTTGTGAACTGATCATATTTTTTAAATCCCTAATCACTTTTAAGCAGTCTTGTAAAAATGTGGTTTTCCGTAATTGCAGCAGTTGTAATTGCTGCTCTAATTTACAAACTTCTCTTCTCCAACCCTAACAAAGATTTTTGGAAGAGACTGGGCGTCTTCGAGATCGATATTACCCCAGCGGTCAAGCAGTATGAAATCCTCATCGGAAGAAAGAGCTTGTTTGACGGAGATGACTATGCTTACCAGCTCATGGGAAGCTCCCAGAAATACTGCGGTCTGCTGGAGTCCGGGAGACCCCTCCTCCTCATCAAGGATCTGGACTTGATGAAGAAAATCCTCATTAAAGACTTTGACCACTTTGTCGATCGTCGAAACTTCTTCACCGAGGCTGATGGCAGTCTCAATTACGTCCTCCCCAGCCTGTCTGGGGATGAATGGAAGGGAGTGAGATCCTCAGTGAGCCCCACCTTCACCACAGGAAAGATCAGGAGGATGATGAATATTTTCAACTCTGTCGGAGGGGAATGGGTTGAGCACTTCACCCAACAGGCCAAGTCATCTCCCACCGGCTCCATAAATATCAAAGCAGGAGCTGCCGTCAATCACTATACCATTGATGTCATCGCGTCCGCTGTTTTCGGGATGAACGCTGGAACGATAAAAAATCCCAAGTCGACTTTCAGCGTTTATGCAAATCGCTTGACCGATTTCAAAACAATTATCCTGATAAAGTTCGGCCTCCGCCTCCACTTCCCCCGGTTGTCCCGTCTACTCGGCCTCAACATTATAGACAAGGAAGCGCTAACCTTTTTCGAGAACATTTTGGACCAAGCCCTGAAAGACCGGATGAAAGGAAACTCCAAGCGGAATGACTTTCTCCAGTTGCTTTACGAAGCCAAAAAGGGGGATCTCAAAGCAGTGGGCTCTGACGAGCTGAGCGAATTCGAGAAGCAGGCCCAGATCACCGCTTCCGATAAAAAACAGTATTTGACTGATGACGTGATGTTGGGCCAAAGCATAGTCTTCTTCTTTGCCGGGTTTAGCACCACGAGCAACCTAATTACCTTCAGTTTGTATGCCCTAGCTCTTCATCAGGATATTCAAGATCGGTTGAGGGCGGAAGTGAACACGATTTTCAAAGAGGATGGCTCACTTGACTATGATGACTTGGGGAAGCTTCCCTATTTGGAGATGGTTGTATCGGGTAATATGTCAAAGGATGTTATTCACACTTTTGGACTGTCTAACTGACTTAAGGAAGTCAATAACCTATCATTTGTCATATACGTAACTTATTTATTTTGTTTGCAGAGGTAAACCGGAAGTTTTCTGCTGCCGCCAGATTGGAACGTATGTGCGTAAAAGATTACAAGGATAAAGAGACAGGGCTTTTCATCCCAAAGGGAACTTTAACCGTCATTCCCCTCAATGCCCTTCATCATGACGAGAGATACTTTGATAACCCTTTGAAATTCGATCCGGAGCATTTCAGTCCAGAGAACAAAGCTAAGAGGAGCCCCTACGCATACATGCCATTCGGGATGGGACCCAGGAACTGCATCGGGATGAGATTCGCTCTTGTCGAAAGCAAGGCTGCCATAGCCCACGTGGTCCATCACTTCCGGATCGAGCCTACTCCCACTACCCCTTCCCCACTGAAAGGGGTTCCGTTCGGTTTGATGCTGGTTCCTCCCAAAAACTTGGAACTCAAATTGACTCCAATTAAAATCTGATATGGATTTTTTTTTTCAATTCTTCGAAAACCAATGAATTTTGTATTTGATTGGACTGTTGTCCTTCAGTTCATTGCTATTTCTATTTCCTTCTACCAAATCAGTGTTAATTTACGCAATAATAATTATAATTAATGCAGATGTACACTGAAGATGAACTGACGATATTATTAAGTTGAAATTATAATTGGAACGAAAGAATAATAAAATACAGCCATTACTGTTGGCTCATAAATATAAATATTAGCAAGGCTTCGTTATTTTTCATTGAAACTTTATATTTCGCAACGAGTAAAGTTGAAACCACCAACTTTCACGATACCGATTCAATGAAAGACTGGCTGATGCTAATTATACCGAGCAGACACGTCACCAAGTTCTCCTCGGCCTTTCAATACAAATAATGCCATCATTCAATTCCTTTTTGCTTCGTAATGGTTTCATAACAAATTAACTTTGCGAATCCTCCAATTAGTTTTTCAAGTTTGGAAATTGAGTTTTAGGAAGACATGATTCAGCACTTTTTAGAATTAAAGCATCCGCATCACTAGCCAGAATTGAGAAAAGTGTATCACTTCGTAAAACTGTATCAGTTGCGGTGCAAATGCTGAAACGGCCTACTTTAAAAAAAATCAAAAACCATTTTATAGAAAACTACGAAAAAATGTAATGGGACTATTACGTAACCTCGGGGCGGGACGGAAATTCGAGTTATGTAATAACTGGATTGAATTTACTTCTTCGAAACTAATCAAAATCAACATTTTAATCAAATATATTCAATAATCGTTCCCTCGGACTATTCTTATTTTATCAAGTATCAGTCCTGCATGTCCCAATTCATTTAACCCTCCCCTCTCCAAAACAAGTTGGTGCACTCAAGCCTAGGGCATATCCGTAGAATCTTTTATGCCATTTTGAGTGGTC
>JAQGAI010003005.1:0-11374 GCA_034696905.1 Lepidocyrtus violaceus
TCCCCCTCTTCAATTGTGATTCCTGAGCCAAGTAAATGGTAATTTTCTTTTTGTAATAAAGAATTGATATTTATTTATATTATATTTAAAAACTGCTCAATTGAATTTAATTTTCGCATCAATATTTGAATGAGCACGAGCTGTAAAAATCTTTGGAGTATAAAAACACTCTTTGTTTCTGTCCCAAATCAAATCCAGTCCGTTTCACCACCTTTCTCCACAACCTTTCCACTTCTTCCATCTAGAGAAAGGGGCACTGGTTATTTCAAACAGATGTTGCAAGGTTTGATGAATGATGACTTTCCTCCGGAAGCAGAGTTTTGCAAATTGATGATGATGATGATAACAACTAGGTTCCTTTTCGTTTTAAATATAATGGCTGTTGAGTTGTTGTGAGGATGAATAAGGCAATTCGCAAATTTGTATGTAGTTTGATTTGCACTAAAACACTTTTTTTTTGTTTCGGTTCAGGTGCAATTGCATTTATTTTATACCTGGTTGTTTTGTAGACAACTTAATAATTGAGAGCTGCTTTCACTTTCCTTAATTAGCGGAGCGATAAATTAATTACGTAACAACAATGATGATAGATAGTTTAACTAGCAGTAAAATCGTTGTACTTGGGTGTACTTGCTTTTGTATGGTTTTGGTTGAGTTTTCTTTCTTGGTTCGCAAAATCTTTAAAAAAAATTTGCACAGAGTGAAGTAAGTGGGACTGTTTCCTCCGTTTTCTTTTTGTTGCATGAGCTGTTTGCAAATTAGTTTACACTTGCCCAGTCCAGTGCACGCAACCTTTCATTCAAGGCTGTGGCGGTTTCCCACTCCGAACGATTGATGCAACAGGTCAACGAGGATGGATCAAGTCCTTTTTTTCAATTTTTTTAGTCGAGATTTGATTAATAATTTCACACTGACGGAAAAAAACACGGAGCACTTTCCCCCTCGCAGCTTTCCTTTGTTTCCTTCACATTTCACTCAACTTTGTAGCTTTTTTTGTAATATTTCACAAATGACTTATGTGTGTGGGCGGCGGTTGCTGCTTGCTGGTCAAATGTCTTCTAGGTCACCATCATTTTCACTGTCCATTTCCATATCATCCGCAAATAATTGTGTTGGGAAGACTATCCGGGTTCCGGGGAGTTGATACTTTGGGGAGGAAATTAGAGTTTCCCATCACTTTTGAAAAGGTCACCTCATCACAAGACTCACGTAGCTCAAGAGTAAAGGTGATGATGATGATGATGATCCCTCCAGTTTCCAGGCTTCTGGAAGAAATGTGATGATGGTCGAGGTGAGGAGCCCTGGAGGATTTCTTTCAGCCAGAGGCATGGTTTTTCACGTCCTTGACAAATCACACAAAAAAAGGAAACAATTAGAATGAAGGAATGATGATGACTTCACTTGAGTTTAGTTTGACAGGGGATCTAGTCTATTATTTTTGCGCAGTGACATGACACGGGAACTTTTGGATTTGAAGTTGTTGATGATGATGCCGGAACGGAATATGGAATGAAATGAAACACGACACTTGGGGAACGGAATTTGACACCACTTTCGTAAGTAAATTGCACTCAAAGATGAAATTTCCTCTTCCGCAATTTATCATTCAACTTGCATAACTTAATTGAGAATCGGATCTGGCTAATTATGATGGTGACATTTGTCATCCAACTAAAATACTTCCACTTTTTACTTCACAGAACCCTTTTATGAACCCGAATTTTCCAGGTAGATTTTTGATATCCGTTTTTGAGTTGCAATTACTTGTTTTCAACACAGAAAACCTCCCAATGTTTTTGCAAGTTTGCAAAAAAATAATAATAATAATTAGTCATATGAAAAGAGGCAGGCAGCAATAGCACTAGCACACATTGAATTGAATAGACAGGGGACTCTGTTGGCCCATCACAGTCCTAAATACTACTGCCTCCTACTTTCCACACAAGACCAACAACAAACAGAGACCAAGCCAAAGCCAAAAAGGAATACCTACATAAAATGATCAAATCTCCTTTTCATACATATCTTTTGATGTCCAATTTGGCAAAAAATAGGGATTCTTTTTTTTTATCCCACATGTATGCATCCATCCATACATAACATAACAGAAGAGCCCAACTCCATCATCATCATCATCATCATCGCAAAACAAACGCATACCAAAATCGAAACAGGGATAAGAAAAACTGGTATTGTATGAGATGATCATCATCATCATGTTGTTGACGATGATGCTGATTTTTTTTCTCTCGACTTGACTTGACTTTCAGTCCACCAACCGAGTTGAGTTGAGAGAGAAGCACTGAAAACTAGCTACAAAGTACAAACTATGCAGAGGAGTTGCTTGGATGGATTTTGCATGGAGGAGTTTTGGAGTATGTTTTGCCTTGTTTGTTGTAATGATCGGGAGAGCTCCTGCAGTACTCACACTCACACTCACTCACTCTCGCAAAAGTGGAGTCACTAGTCGCAAACATGCAGAGATGATGATCTGATCACCACCAAACAAAACATCCCATTCGCATCATCAGCATCAGCAGCGAGAAGCCTTCTTCAGATATGAGTGCAATATGTGCTTGGATTTTTTTCCCTGTGAGTGAGCGAGCGAAGGAATGTATGGATTAGTATTTTCGTGCTAAATATTATTATGATTGAAGCCAAGATTTTTATGTGATCCACCACCACCACCAAACACAATCCAATACCTATATGAGCTAAGCGGACTGGACTGGACTGAGAAGAAAAAAAAAAATCGATGCCTGATCTGATGTACTCGGCTTTGCTGTTGTGGTTTGAGATGCGAATGAAATGCGAATAAAAATGTTCTCAGAGAGCTGAGCTGAGCTTGAGCTTCCCTCCTGTCTTAAATAAAAGGTATAAGAATGAGAATGAAAGAGAGAGAAGTAAGTAATATGTAATCGTAATCATCATCATCATCCTTTCAAAAAAATACTCCACCAGCAGCAGCAGCATCAACATGAACGGAGGAAACCGAAGCCAAGCCAGCGAAACCAGAATAACAAAACAAAAAGAGTGATCATGATCATATGTATTCATGATGATGATCATTTTCTCTCCATCCATCCAAGTTTCAGATTTTTTAACGCAGCGCGATCATAATGGGAAGTGATAGGATACGTATGATAGGGATGGATTTGGACTGCGAACTGTTGTTGTTCTTACTCCGCTCATCTCTCACAATCACAATCAGCAGCCTTTTTTCCCCTGGCTTGAATGAATGATGCCGATTGATGATTATAAAAACGTAACATTATACTAGTTTTGTAGTAGTATGAGAGGGAATGAAATAACATTCCTAGCGCAGAAAAAAACACGCATGGCTAAAAAAAATGCGAATATGTATGAGCATGAGCTACATGGTAACATGATGGGCTGTTTGCTTGGGAAGCAACCACCTTGCTTGCACAATTTTTATTACAGGCATCCTCCAATATTTACTCTCTCGAGAGAGAGCTGAAAAAGAGTCAAGTCGGGAGGGAGAGTAACAATGAAACTAAAATTCTGTGAGAGCTGAGCTGGCTCGGTTGTTGGCTTGGCTTCATGTGGTGGCGCTATGCAGAAAGGAGAAGTGTGTGTTGTTGATGCAGCGGCAGCAGCAGTGATTTCATGTCCTCCTTCGTAGATACCAAGTTTCGTTTGTAAAAATCAAATCCCATTATTTTACTATGCATGTACATGTACGTATGTATATGTAGCTTTGCTTCATTGTTAAGCCTTGATCCTGTCATCAACGGCAGAGGAGAAGGAAAAGAAGCTGTTTTGCATTTGCATCTTGAAGGCGAATACTGTCTTTGCTTTAACTGAATCCCTCCGTTGTTGCATCTTGTCGTTTTCTCCAACCCGATTTGAGAATGAAATGAAGGCTCTTGGTTTTGTTTTTTCAGGGGAAGAAAAAAAAACTTCTCTTTGGGGAAAGGATGATGTTAAGATATATTCCTATTCATTCTTACACGCCAAACCGAGATACATACGTATTATGCAAGTGTAATGAGATGGTTTATACTTTTCTCGTATACGTATGGCTGGGGTGTATTTTTTCTTGTGTGCAAACGAAAACCGCTTTGCATTTTAAAAAACTCTCTTTTCTTTCTCGCATTCCATTCCGTTCCATGCTCGCTGGCTACTTGAGCCAAAGCTGTTACTAAACTAAACTGAATCATCCTCTATCTCATCTCATGCTGATAATGATTTTTTTTTCATTTGTTGCAAATAAAATATTAAAGATCTACTCCCTTTTCACACACATTATGTTACAATGATGCCGATGATGATCTTGAGGGTGAAAGGATATACATAGTTGGGCATACTCGGATATATTTCATTTTTGCATGTGTTCGTTCACACATGAGAAACGCACAGGTACCAATTTTTAGCTTGCAACCCATTCATGTTAAAATGCGTTTGGAAAATCCACGCTCAGTTTTCACTGCATCTATTTTTATTGCGTTCCCCTTGCCTTGGGATGGATGGTTTGGATGATGATTGGGATGTTTGCAGGCGACACACAAAACAAACAGAATCAGCTTGTAACAGAGAAGATGAGAGAGATGGGGATAATGCAATGTGTGTGTACAGCACAGCAACAAGTTTGAATATTTATACTACTTCGGCCAAGGATGATCATGATCATGATGATCAGATCAATACAAACGGATGGTGATGAGGAGGAGGAAGATGAGCATGACAAAATCCGTATAACTAACTTGGATTGTGTTTGTTTGACTATTTCTTAACTGTGGCAGTGGCACCATTTATATTGTACATATCTGTGAGTTTTCTGCTTACTCGTTTGAAAATTGTGTAGTACACAAGTTTGAAATAGTTTTCATTCATTCATTCAAAAATAAGCACGATGAGCATGAAGATGAGGAGAGAAAAATATTTGGATTGGACTCATTCAATTGTCAAAAGTGACTTGGTTTTATTATTTTTATTATCTAGAAACTGTTTTATCATCATTTTCACTATCATCAAAATCATCATAAAATGGGTGAAAAAACAAAACAAAAATCATATGAGATGGGTCATGTTTAATGTGGGTCTTTATGGAATGTGTGTCACAAAAGGCGGATCACACGCAAAAATATTTAAGAATAAAAAAATGTTTTGTTGATCTTTGCAAATCACATCCAGGGTACATCCATTATGACATTCGTGCGAAATGTCGCAAACAATGACTGAAATCTGAAATTCAGCGGAGGCGGACAACCATCTAACTGTAAACTTTGAAACTGGGAATTCCCAATAAAATTTTTTCCTCCTCCTCCGTATAAATTGAAATGAATGGAAACATGAGCAACATAAGAAGAAAAAAAAACGGATTTTTATATTATGGTTCGTGATCAAAATCGATTAGGTATGTTGTTCAGGAAAGTACGCGATTTTCACTGCAATAATGCCAACAAACAAGGCAGCTAAAACAAAACCATCGTCATCATCATTCATGACATGATCATATCAAAATCAATTCCCGTTTTTCTTTATCACAATCCCAACTGGCCAAAATACCTTCCGCGCACTTCTCTCGCGATTAGTGATTCTCGTCAATGTTTGCAAAATAGCACGAAATAAATACCTCGAGTCAGTCGCTGATTGTTTGTGTTACCTCAATTCAATTCACACACGACACATCAAGCTTGTTTCAATTCATATCCATGTCCACCACTGCCAATGCTAAAGCAATGTCAGTTGCTTGACTATAGCCATTCCTAAATTCATATGGATGTGCGTATTGCGAATTCTTCAATGAGGAAAAAATCCTCATCAAATAAGAGGAGCACACAAAGGAAGATACAACAACTAAAATGTATGGAATAGGATGCTTCTGAGAGCATACCTGTCCCTATAGCTTACACACACACACGCTAAAACGCTGCGCTGTTCTGCCTTCACTACTAGTACTGTCCGTTCCATACCCCCATCAACAGAACAAATCTGACGAGGATGATTTTCGCGTGCAAAATAATGTACAGCGTTCGTTTTACAGCGTCCGTTTGAGTAAAACTGATGATGATGAGTATGTGACAGAGAGCCATAAAATGGACGTTTTTTTTAAAGTAAAGTATAAACAAATGCAGTGGAGCAGGGCCAACTTTGATGTTCCATATAATTAACGTTGAGGATGAGGATAACGCATGAGCTTAGGCACAACACAACAAAGCTATTTCATAACAATGAATGAGATGAGCTGAATTTTTTTTGTTTGTTTGTTTGTTTGGCAAGTGCGTTTTGAGTATTATTGCGTGCTCCCCAGTTTATTATCTGACTGACATGGCTTTGTGCGCACAAATTAAATTATAAATTATATATTTTTTCTCTCATGATAGCATCCTCCGAGTTAATCAGTGCGCTGATTTGGAATAAAAAAACACTTCCCATTTCAAGAGCAACTTCAAGGGAAATGGGAGAAACATGCCATGCAAGCATCCAAATCAAGCTTTGCATTATTGCATGTCTCATATAGCTAGCTAGAGAGTGAATGAGTGATGACACAATTAGGGCGAATCCAATCCAGCTTAAAACCAAAACCTTCACGTTTCACAACAACAACGTGGCTTGGCATGCAAAAATGAAAATAAAGCTACTTACACATACTTCTCTCTAAAATATTAATGTGTATCCAGCAGTTTCACATCCGACTCATGAAGTGAAATCAAAACTGTCACTTTTTTGACAATTAAACTGACTAAATTTCATAATAATCCTATTATTACTTCGCTAACCAATGTAAAATGGCACGCATCCATATGTTTTCCTCATTAGTAGAAGAAAAGTATGTTCCATTCGATTCTACACATCACATTTTTTATAACGATGGACAAGGCAAAGTTAGCCAAAAATTAACAAGGCTTAGCAAAAAAAAAGTGCGTATCCTGTCCATATTATCTGTATCATTTATTGCAAATGAAAATTTACTATTTAATTCCAGTCCCATTTTTTAGCGTGACCTGTCGGTGTGGCCTGACATTATTGTTTATTTTTTAACCCCGCACCCCGGGACCATAAATAGCCCATTACAAACTGAAAATTGCGTAATAAACCACCAGCAGCGTGTCAGAATCAGCAGAAGCACTTTCTCGCATTTCATTCCTCATTTTATAATTATTATTATTTCCTACATCTTCGCCAAACAACATAGATTGAATTTGTCAGTCAGTCAGAATTAGGCATGCCACCACACGACTGACGTATCTTATGAAGCATGAACTCATAAAAAGTAATGATCATGTCATATGATGAGCTCATAACATGTAAGTATGGGATGGAGCCATCATTTCATAATTACAAAATTAACTGCACTTTTATTAAGACTAGCACTTTTTTTTTATCCAGAAGAAAACGCGAACACCAGCTACGAGGACAAAGGTCAAATTTGCAAAATATAATCCCCTCTCATTTTCCTTCCGCAAAACTAAATCCGTGACCGGACTATGCTATGGACAGAGGTGCATTTTTTCAGTCAACCGAAATTTGCATTCCTCTCAAAACCAATTTTTTTTAACGATAATCCGCATGAAAGAGAAAAACGATTCCTATATCTGTGCAAAATCTTGATTCTGTACGCGTTACATAATTGAGGCCTCTGTGCAAAAATGAAGACACCATAACATAACAGGAAAGGAAGGGAAATTTGCTCCGCACCTCCTCCAGCAGTAAAACTTTTACCTCCAACAAAAAAAAACAATTCAGTTTAAAAAAAAAACTCATCTTGAGACCAAGAGAAATTAGCACATTCAAATATTTCGCGAGTTGTATTTTTAGCCAAGAAGCATATTAAAATTTGCCATTTCTCCTTGTTCCTCGGAAGAAAAGCAATAAAAACATAACCACCCATCATCTTGGGAGAACCTTGGCCATTGAAATGTTATCTCATCCCATCTCAGTCAGTTTTTTTTAAGGATACGGCTGCTGAACACATGGACAATGAATGACGTAAATTAATACGGCCCGCTCCATTTCACTCATCATTATCCTTAAGCAGTGGAGAGAAGGGCTTTTCTCTCTCTCTTCCCATTCCTAATTTTTTTTATTGCCCATTTTGCTGAGTTATAAGTTGTGGAGAATCAAAGACATCACGACTCCCATCATCATTCACGGCAAACGGACGGCCACAAACTGCTTTCGAGTTTAGTTGAGCTAACATATTATTATTTATGTCATGTCGGATATTTACTGCACATCCATCTCCCCTCCAAAATACTCAAATACAGGTTGGCTCTTTTTTTTTTTAGCAAAAGGGCTTTTGCCAATTTTTTTTTTGTATTTGTTGTTGGTTATTATTATTATTGTTGGTCTAACAATAAGTGTCAGTGTTAAACTGGCTACTTTACTCAAACTGCTAAACTGCTACTGACTCAAGTCAACTCAAGTCAAGTGAAGATCAAGCGCATTCCATTCCTTACAACTACAGCCATTCAAGTTTCTTGTAAAATGTAACTTGAAAGTAAAGTTTTATTTGCAAAAAAAAAACAACACACGGCTTACCTGGCCTGCCTATACTCACTCTCAAGTAGAAACACCGATTTTAATGAATGGCATTGTAAGAAAAACACTACGAATGTTTAGGACGAGGAGTAAAGTAAGCAAGTTGTGAAACCGGTCATTCCATTTTCTTATTCTTGGCAATAGATGCATGGCAAATGGCAAGCAAGTGCTATTGAATTGTGAGTAGTAAGTAGGTACAGACAAGAGCCGAAGATCATTCTAAAAAAATCTGAAAAAAAAAACTTATCATTCTCATTCTCAATGAAGCTTACAAACAAATCCATCCATCTACCTAAAAGTCAAGAGGATAAGATGAGAAGAGAAGTTAAACTTATTCGCAAAAAAATATAACTTGAGTCCCCTGAATCCGATGGATTAGGATAAGCGAAAACTTTTTTATTTGCAAAAAAAAAGAATGCGAATATCTTAAATAGTTTTCATCCCGATTTTCGATACGAATTATTCTTCTGGACTGGACTAAAGTAATATGAGACAGTTCGTCATCAGCAAAGAATCAAATCCAGATGTGCTGATTACCACTTGTCACATATATTTACTCACCTGTTGTCTCCCGATAATTTATCGAGTTTCAACAATGAATAAAGAAAAGAGCTACAATACAATACAATAATATGATTGTCGAGGAAGAGGAATGTGTTCATTGTAAAAAACCGTGTAATTCATCCCATCCCATACCTCTTCAGTTCAGTTCGGTTTTGCATGGCTTGAAGAAAATGATAAAATAAACCGAGTGAGGGATGTTTGATGTATGTGCTAAATTGCTTTTGTTCTTCTTCTTTCATTATTATGGATCCCGGAATAAAGCCGACCAGCAAACGGGGGATGAAAGCTTGTTACTATAATTGATCTTGTTACATTAGGAATACATGTTGACAACAACAGCAACTGGTTCGATTGATGGCATGTTTGTGGTTGGTTGCTACTTGACTTGGACTCGTTGTGGCCTTCTGGCCCTAATTCTAATCCCAACCATATCTTTTTGCAAACAATCTGTTTGCAGGCCAAAGAAGGAGGCTTCGGATTTTATTTTGATGTGTTGCCATCATCAAAGAAATTCAAAGATGAGCTTTTTATGTAAGATGGAAAATTGTGTCCTCGGCTACTCAAATCCTCAGTCCTGTACTTCTCTGCATCCAATCATTTTTGCTAATGTTCGTATTCATTCTCTACTTGATTAGGTATGACGCAGGTGTGTGCGGACGCGTACTTATTACGTGATCCCAATTACGCAGAACTTATTTACAATTTTAGGAAAAGGTTAGTGATCGAAAGTGGTGGCGAGGGAATAAAATGGAGTAGTCAGACTGAGCACTGTTGTTACATAATTTGTTTCCCCTTTTCAATGAAAAACTAAGGATGGGGAGGGAACAATGGAGCCAAAATGTTTGGTTAGCGGTTTTTTGGAGACTGTTACGTAACTAAGCTGGCAGACGGAACAGTACTTACTACATTGCTAATTTTACCAGAACTCGCAAATCAATTTTTTTTTGCGAGATATCCTATCACTATCACGCATTAAGAGGATTGGTGGTGAAATGCATAAAAATTATTAGGAAAATGTTTTGGATTGGATTGGAGTTTTTTCTCCAACTGACAAGTAACAGATGTGGAGGAGGCTGTTCCCTGTCTGTACTCCTGACAGACTAGACGCCAAGTTAAACGGATACGTTCACTGCGTACGTTTCTATTCCCGGTGACGCTTATAAAAAACCGGATGTGGCAGGCAAGGAGGGAAACACATTGCGGATATTTTGTAATGGACATTTAATTTCCAGGCCAGGAACTTTATACGACATTTTTTAATTGGGAATTTGCAAAAATTTCCTGTTGGAAAATTTGCAATACGTCAGGCATATTAATATGGACAGCTGTATTCCAAATCATGGGATGATCGGGGTCAAGAAATTATATCCTTTCTTTATTATTTGATGCCCATGTCCATGCCACGTGTGGACCCAAACAACATTGTGGTTTACGGTTTGGTGACCAGTGACCGATGCCCCTCCACGAGTCAATAAGGGAATGGCAGTTGATTCCTCGTTATTACAGTGCATTCTTGCGTGATGAGTCTTTATTCGCATTCTCAGCTCACGCGTGTGTATCGATTTTCTCCTTATCCTTTCCTTCCTGACCTGACATTTTCAGTGGAAGCCACGTGGCTGTACTTAGGTAATAGCAATAGCAATATAGCAAGTAATGACGGATTTTTCTTCTTCAAATCAATAAAAGGCTATATATCTATATATGACTTCTGTTCTCCGCGGCAAACTTCAATCAATAAAGATAATAATTAGCTATCAATCAATCCATCAATCAGTTGCATTTGGATAATTCTGAGAAAAGTGGTTTCATAACATGGTTTCATGCATCCCAATCAATCACAAACAATTTACGTAATTCCGGAGAGGATTGGATCGTACTACACATGACAATACACACTAGCTAAGAAGCCCACGCAGCTCGAAACATTACGCAATGTCCTCCAAACAAATTATTAACATCTATTCCCAGGAAAATTGACTCAGCCGATCAACTGCGACATGGAAATCGATTGGATTTGAATGAGCACTAATGACAGTACTGGAATGACCCGAATTACAAACTGCAGTGCAATAAAAAATCATAAAAAACAGTACTAAAAATGACTATCGAATTACTGACGGTGAATGCATCATTTGGAATTCAAACTGGCAGCTCGTTGTCGTTCCCACGCTTGGGCATAATGTTGTGGAATTTTGTATTGGATTTCAGCGTCAGATGCAAAGCGCCATCGCCATTTTAGCACTGACAGGAGCGGGTACGGGAGCAATTTTTATTTATGCAAATAATTTCAAGATCGGAAGAGCGT
>JAQGAI010003006.1:0-11372 GCA_034696905.1 Lepidocyrtus violaceus
CGTTAGACGTACATGCATATAGCTTATGGCTATGTACATGTACAGTCAAGAATCCATTTTCCGTGCTCTTTTGCCTCCCCTTCTTCCGTAATGATATGATTTTCGCCTCTTTCCCGTCATTTTTCAGCCCCTTGTCATTGAGCACACACGTTCCTATGAAGCTGACTGTCAGTTAATCCGACGACTGCTGGACATGTGTTATCCCTATAGCCCATTAAAGAAAATTCTCTTTACTTATAAATCTATGCCACATTTTTTGTGACGATGATGGCCTTGTTCTCCATTTTTCATTTTTGGCTTCCTTCTCCTCAGCCAACTGGGTTTCCAGCGAAAAAAAGGGTAAAAAAAGATTTTTTATATCACAAGTTTGCACACTTTCTTTTCATTCTCCCCCCAGTAGTCTAGTTTTAAGTTTTCTCTTTATAGCTGCCTTTAAGATTGTATACAAGAGGAGAGACATATGTATCCGATGGAAAATCATATTATGCACGAGGCAAAGAATATATTGCGAAAAGGCCATGGCAAAAACAAGATCGCAATTTATTCACTGGTCATTTTTATTTTCTCGGAAGGAAAGTGGTAGCTAGCGGTGAATCATGGAGGGTCGTGAACGAAAACACATGCTGGTCCAGTTCCAGACTCCGTACGTAATCTGAAAGCATCAATTTCTTTTTTGACGCTGCCTAAAGGAAAATCTTGAAAACAATACGAAAACATAATGTGAAAGTTGATTACGTATGTACATAAATACGAGCATGGTGGATTGCTACTTGAAAAGCATTTACGTAGTGTGCATGATCGGGCAGGGGAAATTTTGGAAACTCGGGCAAGGAAGGTCGTCCAACGAGAACTTTAAGTAACCTTGTCCTCCTCTTCTTCTCTACTTGACTTTCACGATAGGCGCAGAGGGTTGAACAGCATCGATGTATAATTCTCTCCAGTAATTAACTACGTAAGTATACCACTCCAATTTGAAATTGGGTAATGGCTCAGGTTTTACTAAGCTGAGAGATCACAGATGGAACCAGGAAAATATGGCATGTGTTATCCTTCCCCTTCTCTCGACCAAGCTGCTTACAACCTTTTAAATATTAATAGATTAATAGCCACAAAATTGCAAAAGCTGGAAGGGGGATGGGAAGTTGTTGCAAAATATGAGATTCAAGGACTCCAAGTCGAAGTACTTATGTGTCTGCCTTGCCAGAGAAGCTTAGCTAACTTGGAGTAACGTGCGCAAAAAAGTATTTGGATCACATCGGCAGCATCAAAATCGGGCTTTCTTCCATCGCATCTGTCTCATCTTCCTCTATATGTTAGGCATGTGAGGTCTTCATATTTTCGATGTATTGAGCTGGAAACCACAAATTGGAAGTAAAGCCGTCAGCCGTCTATACGGATTTAATTTGGGCCATAAAACAATTTTATTGCATTATTCCCCCCGCAGTGTTTTATGAGGTCAGAGGCACTTTGATGAAATATTGCAATTTTGTAAACGGATGAGCAGCAGAAATGCACTTAAAAAACATCCATTTTTCATCGCAAATAAAACAATAATTATTATTGCTCAAATTCTTTGCTTTACTTTCTCTGCTACTACAGCAGGTCCATTCCGTTACAAACTGAGATACTAACCAAACCTCAACTCCAATTCATTTGAAATGCTAGTGCAGTATTTCAATTGAAGCAAACTACTTTAACGCAAAGGCACATTTAAACCATCCGCCCACCTGAAAACTGTGTGTTTGGCTGTCATGTAATTCAATGAAAAGAGGAAGGTCAAGCACGTAATACTACCACCATCATTGTGGGGGTCCAAAAAACACGTCGCAAGCAAAACAAAACTTCCAGAGGGGGATAAACGAGTTGTTTGATTTCGTGTTTTTACGTTTTTGGTGTCTCCATCTTCATAGAAGCTTGGATTAGGGCAAGCTGTTGATGATAAATTGATAATCAAATGCTTACTTATCGTACTTACATTTTTCCTCTTCTCTTTTTATCTCTAATTCACTATTGATTTAATTTAAACCCTTCTCTAGTTAGATATCTTAACATGTAGCCTTGAAATGAGTTGAATAACTGCTAAACTTCAAGTCTTCAAGGTTGCATCAAGCCATCAAACGCATCGCAGGAAATTATTAAATTTTTGTGAATATAAAAATGTATAGTGATGTAAATAGAACAAAAACCGCCAGTCAAAAGAGTCAATCCCAGAAACCTTCTGCTTTTTGTCTGGCTCCTTTTCTTTTGATTTACTTTTCCATAACATTCATTTTGCTATTCAGTAGGATTTTTCCAACTTTGTGCATTATTATGCTCGATGCATTTAAGTACCTATCTGGTTTTGTCAAGGACCACCATATATGACGAAACCGCTTATTTTTTCCTATTCCGAAGATTGAGTTCCCTTTTCTTCTCCTCCTTTCTTGTTCTGTCAAAACCATCTTCCACTTCATAAAAAAGGAACTTTTGCCCTTCGCACGAGTCTCTTGCTGAGTTGCCGGTTGCAGATTTATTTTTCATTTCGGTGGAATACAGTCCAGAGGGCTATAAATAGGTAGGTAGTGCTGCCAAAGCGGAAATGAAGCTACTTCCAAATAAACCTTCTATTCACAAAAAAAAATCTTGTTCACCAAACAAAAAAAAACTTTCCATTGTAAATTAAATGCTCAGCTTCAATATAAATGCTTTATAAGGTGATTGTGTGAGTGAATCCATGAGCCAATCTGAAATTGAGTTCACACGTGGTTCCGAGTTTCCTTGAACTAATGTGCTAAAGTGCATCTTCAAGCTTAAAAAAACATCCATTCATTCCCATTACGCATGGATATATCTATACATATTTTTATAGATAGGTAATAAAAATATTTTTATTCGTAAAGAAATAGAATAACAGAAAAACAACAACAAAAAAAACATAACAAATGTCTTTATAACTAGATAAATAATGGATAATAAAAAAACCGCAACAGTAACAAGACATAAAATAAGACAGGTAGTTCTTAAAAACGGGAAAGACAGGAAATACAAAAAAAAACACAACAAGAAACTTGCAAGTTACAACCCACCAAATACAGACGAAAGAGGACAAGCTCCAACAAAAAAGAGACAGTTTTTGTCACGCTTCCTGTAAAAAAGAGAAAGTGTTTATGAATGACTGCCACTTGAGGGAAAAAAACAGGACAGCAGAAGAAGGAAAAGAAGAAAAAAACATTCTTGTTTTTTTCCTCGGTTGTAAATTTTGTTCCTCTCTTACTTTACCTGTTCCATCCTTTCTCCTTTGCTTTCTCCTCTAAATCCCCTTCCTCCTCACACATCTTCCTTCGTAGTACAACTTGCTCCCAAGCTCACACTGTAGTTCGGGCACGAAGCTATGGGGATTGTTGCACTCAATCTTGCCGCACTGTGGGAAGCGATGTCCTTTAGGGATCCAGAGATACTCTTCTGGCCGACAGTCATGAAGAGGTTTGTACAACCGCTCACAGCGTCCCTTGTACAATGCCCATTCGTATTTTAGAGAGTACTTGGGAGGAGGTCGGCAAAGATTTCGCTCGCATGACGGGAGTCCACTAGCATCAGCCACTAGCCAGTATCCATCGTCACAATGACCCTAAAAAAAGTTGAAGTGTGTGGGAATGAGAATTTAGCAAACAAAAATATATAAAATTGGCCTGACATGAACTGCCGTGGCCGTAGATTTACTTTTCTTTCCTTCTCATCCACTCTTTCTGCGTCGTACGTATATGGGCATGTTCACTCTATTTATTCATTGTTTTCTTGATTATAAAGTTACAGTAATTTAGGTGATCAACGCTTTCCGGCGCGTTTACTTCTTAAATTGCTTTCACCTTGGATGGAACTGGCCAATTCAAACGGGCCATATATACATATTATATTGATCAGATAAAAAGAAAATGCGGAACGAAAGTACTGGAGAGCAAGCATAAAGAACTGGGTCTTGAAGGAGGGAGGAGGAGTGGTAAAGGATTTATATTATTATCTGATGGAGGACAGCCATCTCCCCACACCAAAACGGCCCAATTTACTTCTATAATTTAGCTGGAAAAAAACTTGTCCCCAAAAAGAAAGTGGAAAGAAAAATTGGACATTACTTTTTTAACTGGATATAGCTATACCTTACAAGAACATGTGTCGGATAAAGATATGATAGCAGTGTTTCTTGCCTTATCATGGGTAGGGACTTTGCATAGGTAAATAATAAACTTTTTTTTGCTATAGACATGCCTAAGGTAGTTCCTTAATATTTTTTTGTTTTATAACCCTTCTTACCTTTCCTTCCATCCAGTGTAGGACTAGATTACATGAGGAGATATGCTGGGGAAAATAAATGTGCCATGTTTTGCCACATCTCATATTTCATGTGGAGTAAAGCCAGTCATTTGACTACACCTTCTTACATCAACATCACTCATGCTAATCTCATCTGGAAATTCATAGGCCACTTTAGCCTAGCCTCTCTCCCGTTCTTACCATCTACCATCTACTACATTTCAGTAAACATGAGCACTGACTGAAGGTTTTTCCCCAGCTGAAGCTAAGAGGTTGGAGCACCTTCTCATGGCAAAATATTTTTCTAAGTCTATTCCAACTATTTTGTGAAAGCGCAACAAAAAGTAAAATGATCACTTTCATGACTAGATTACACAAATCATTCCTCTGTCAATTTTTCTCCCTTTCTCTCCACTTTTTCCTTTCCATCCAACCAACCACGCTAGAATTTATTCAGCTTTGGCTGCATTACTGTTGGTTGGACTAATCCTTCCCTAAGCTAATGCCAAATAAGCTTTACTCACAGTTTTTTTTCGGGAGAAGGAAACTAAAACACAATTTAGATAGCTTTATCCCTTTATCCAATCTATACATATTTATGCATTCACCCACAAACTCTCCATGCGGGAGTAAAATATTTTTTGAGTTAGTTGAGCACGCATCAATAAACACAAAAACATATTGATACTTGAGAGGGAACTATAGACTGCTTTTGATAACTTCAAGAAAGAAAAAACTCCAACTTTGGTTAAGACCAAGGACAAACACAAACCCCCAAGAAACCAACAACCCAAGTTTTTTTTCTTCAAAAGAGCTAGCCTTCACAGAACTGTTGGAAAAAAGATATGACTGACATTGGCAATTCCAAATACCTGATAACGACAGTGATCGTGTCGTAATTGACATATTGATAACTTTATGTAACGGTAACAGTTTCTAGATACGCTATATAACCGGTAAGCAAAGACCAGTCTTTTAAAAAAAATCCCTTTTTCTTTTTTTTTTGCAAAACGGATGCAATGCAGAGGAAAAAGAGGTAAAGACGGGAAAAAACTGGCCGATAAAACAACTCTTTGAAAATCGAATTTGCTTTCACTGACTTGCAGCCCAGTCCTTGTGATTTGTTCTGGATCGTGTGTGGTTATGATACAATCGTATCGATAGAAGTAAAGAAAGTATACGCATTACTTTCCAAGAGTAATTGAATCGAAAACGTGTAACGACAGTTACTCCCTTTTTTTATTCAGCAGTGGGGGTACAACTTATATCTTGGGGGAAAGAAAAAGTGTACCCATAAAAGTTTCCAATCCAACCAGGAGTTTACTTCTTCTTCTGCTTTCCTCCATGTATGTGGTCTTTTTTTGGGAGTCCTACATAAGTATATTCGCAACTTTGCAAAAATATGTAATATGTAGGACAAGAAAGAAACTTTTGCAGAGGACATGAAGACAAGACAAACGGGACAAGGAAAGATATGAAGACATACATACTCCTACCACACACTCCAAAACATACTGATCCCGATGTGATGATAACAGTCCCCTCTCCTAAAATGTAGGAAACTGCCCTGGATAAAAAGAAACTTTTGGTTCCAGAGTTACAATAGTAATCGAGAAAAAGTTCCCATGTCCATGCCATACCCACGCCGTGCCCCTACTTTCTTCTTGTTTTTATAGTAAGGGTTTGGACGCAAAAAAGACAACAAAAAAACAACAACAATAAACTTTTTTCAAAAATAAATAAATGTATATAAAAATAAGAAATAAACAGGCTCCTTCTTTTCATTTCGCCTTTGCAAAAATAACTTTTTTTTAACATCTCTGTTACTCGCCAACCTCCAACCAAGAACTTTGTACTTTTATGTGACAGTGAGAAAGGAAGAAAGGAGGAGAGAGAGAAAGTAGTTGGAGAGAACGGACAAACATCTGTTCTGTCACAATAATTTTCTAGGGCTACTACATTTTAACCAATTTATGATGAGCTTTCACTTCATACCCTTTTCTCCACTGTAACATAACTGGAGACAGGAAAGACCACTTTCTTTTTTTCCTCTTTGCTGTTGTCGCTCGGTGGCTTACTTAAGTTGGATAGAGAAGATCATCATCATCAGCCGGCAGCAGCAGAAGTGAAGAGAATAGAAAAATCTTTTTGTGTGGTCACACTACACTGCGCGGCTCGTAAAATTATATAGGAATAACCAATCATCATACGATATAAAAATGGAAACCGCACTTTTATCTTGTCCCTTCTACCATCCCATCCTCCCATGACCATAAACTATAACAGTGGTGGAATACATAGAGCTCTGGCCATATTCATCGTAGTAGTTCTAGGTATTTTTTAACAAAAATATATAATATAGAAAGTGGAACCTTAATTCAATTACATGCTCTGCAGCAGTATGTTTCTTACACAAGGCCCTCGAGGAGGATGGGAGAAAGGAAAAATGAAGGGCTCTCTAGATTTTACTATGACTGTGGCTGCGAATAAAACCTTTACACGTTTATTTAAACATCAGCATCACTCTTCACTTTTCCCATACCGCCAACGAACCAAAAAAAGGAACGGCACTAGTGAACCAGAAAAATAACTGGACCGATATAAAGTAAAGTGCCATCCTTTTGTCGCCTCGTCATCTCCACTTGCCCTTAAGCCTTACCTCTAATATTATTTGTAACACGTACGATTCACAATTCACAAATATTACGAGACCTCATCGCTGTACCGTCATATCATCAACAGAGATATAGGAAGTGGACGTGAATTGAAAACGGAAAGAAAGTAGATAAGGTCATGTCAAAAGTAGCTCCTACACAGATTCAGGTAGGGAACGCCCAAACCCAACCGTCCTCCTCATTGGCGACACCAGCTCCAGGAAGGAGAGTAAGTAATTTGACAAGCAAAAGGGTTAATATTTTCCTTTATATTGCCAGCCGTGTCCTTCCTAATTTTCATTTCACTAACTATGTTTGAACATTAACAACTCTTTTAATTAAAACCTTCCCTTTCATAATCATAATCCCAGGGTGTCCCTAATTAGAGGGAAGATGAGTGGATATGAGCCAAGAAATCTGAAGGAGAAATGTCCCTGTGAAATTCTCGGTATATCCATGAAGAAAGATGCAATCACGAAGCCCTTCTCTTCTTCAGACGCTTTCTCCCCTCCCAACTGATTTTTATTCCCTAGGTGTCCTTCATTATCTTCATCAATCTTTTGGCATTTGTCTCCCTACCTTATATATAGTATGGATGGAGGAACAAACATGAATTTGTACTTTCCAAACTTGAGCTCCTCATCAAGCAAGGGTAAACAAACAAGGGCAACAGCTTCATCATTACCTCTCCACTTTTTAGGAGGCAAGTACAAATACGCAATAAATACGTAGGTAGCACAGGCAAATTAGTGAGCAAAAATTGTATGCTCACACTTACACCTCAACTCATTTGCCTCTTCTGCCCTCAACAGATGTAAAATCTCATGAGTCATGAATGAGGACCGGAAACTGGTTCTGATCATGATGGATAAACAAGGATAAGTGCATGGTAAAAATAAAATACTTTTAGATTTAACTACCATGCCGGAATAATGAGTGCTCACCTAATCGCATTTTACCTAATCGTCAAAATAATTCTGCTTTCCAGTGAGTGTGATTGGTCAGGTGGGAAAAGTATGAACAAAATGTTCTCTCAAAACATTTAACAGATAACTTTGATAGCTGAGCTGTATGTCAGGAAATGAAAATGGACATTTTACAAAACGAGAATACAAAAGTATTCAAAAGTTGAAGTTTGGCAGCCAAAGGATGAGACTGAAGTGTATAGGAACCAACCTACTAAAACAAATTCTACTTTTATGTACTTGCTTTCCCTTCGTAGTGTTTGTTATTGACTTGACGTTTCAAGCTTGAAGGCAGGTTGATGACTGGAAAACGATCCGAAAATGGGCGATTCATGTTAAAAGTGAAAAGGTAACATCCAAAGTAAACAAAATGTGAAAGGGTTTGGAGCAAAATGAGCATAAGCACTTTCTTCCTTCCACTAGTTACTCATCCCATGTATTAATATTGTATAGTAACTGCTATCGGCCTACTTCCTCTTTTAGGTATGTATTTGCCTGTTTAACTTGCAAATTTTCTGATGGGGATTGTCATTGGGAGGATGATGATCATGATGAGGCCAATGATTATGCCATCATCGTATGATCATTAAACTGCTGTAAGGATGATGATAATGAGGTCATTTTCCAGATTGAAGGAGATTTTCAGCCAAAATGGATATGCTTTATAGCAGAGGAAAATAAAGCTTTCCCCCACTTATGGGACGTTTTAGTTGATGAAAGCACAGAAAAGGAAGTGGAATGGTGGAGGATTTTCATGGAAAGGGAATGCTTAGGATCGGAAGAACGGATGTGATGCGATGGTAAATACCATCGAGAATACAAAATAAGTTTCAAGTTGTTTCCTTGTTCGAGCAGTGGAGTATGTACATTACGCGTGGGGATAAGTGAATGAAAGAGTTTTTTGTTTAGTTTAGCTCACTCCATTGTGTGCCATTGTCTTACCTGTTCATAAGCGTAAAAGCATTGGTCGTAGACATGAGAGTAGATTAATGATTTACATTCGATATCATAATTGCAGTCACACTCTCCATACGTCTGATCATTTGGGAGGGAGTAAAAAATCATGTTCTTTCCACAAGGACCCACTTGGCCGGTCTTATAACACTTCTGGGTCCGATTGTCATACCGGGTGGTCCATACCCCGTAGGAGCTCTGGTCCTCCAATTCAGGACATAGCGATTTCCTACAGACAAGAATATAATTCCGTTATATACGTATGATATGCTATGATGGGATCAAAAAAAGGGTCCAACTTCAACTCTGTAGACAGTGGAACTGCATTACTCAAATAATCAATATTTACTTTTTATTTTGTATTGAGCGAGAGAAAAAAGGAATCAAGTTAGGAAGACTAGGACAAAATGGTTGAAAAGAGAGAAAAAAATCGGATCGGATGAATATTTCATGTTTTGTTTGACAATTTTGAATAATATATTGACTTACTTGACTTTGATGGCAGCCTTCGCTTCCGGTGAGTTGAGTGCTGCTCCACTGACTCCGGAAATCACGGAAGCAACACAGAATACTGCACCCAAAAAGATGGAGAGAAGAATGAGGTTGCTCTTGGAATAGGCCATTTTTCTCTCACTTCACTATAAACTGTAAAACAAAATATAAAGTGGTCACCACCACGCCACCATTATAAGCTCACCAACAGACCATTCACCACGAAAAAGCTCGAGAGTCTCTGAAAACAGGGTGGCTTGTGCGAAATAAGTAAGCTTGTTGCAAGTTGCCTGAACCACATTCAACATTCAACTGTAACTTGTGTCTGATGCTTGGACGACCTCGATAGTCCTCTTTTTGTCAACAAAATAAAACTACACTACATAAGAAGCCAATACTACATAGGGATGGATGGATATGGTGGTGGTGGACATGACAGAGAGAAATGAAATTAAAGATTTTTTTATTACTCTCATGACACAACTAGTGTAAGTACTAGCGACAACGACGACAGCAGCTGCAGTTTCTATAACTTTATCCGCAGTCTCCCTCCACAAGATGCTTGAGATTTTGCGATAAATAAGCGGATAGTAAAAAAGTCAATGATCGTGATTACTACAACTTACTCTTTTAGATATTGTTTACTACTTTTCTATTATTTTTACAGGGAAAATAGATGTTATTGCCACTTACAAATCAGAAAAGAAGGAAGTTTTCAAAAGTTTTTTAATTATATGTACATCATCATCATCTTCATGAGGCTCGGCTCATTACTATGTAGTAGTTTGTGCATATAGTACCTATTCAAATGATCATACTCGAGAAAAATCACAGCTCATGTGTTGAGTGCTGAAAGTCTTTATCTGTGTTTATTGCAAAATGGGCGGATATGGTGATGGGGTCACTAGTTCAAAAACTTGATCTCAAGTAATCAAGTTCATCTTTGTAAAAGATTTTGTCTGAAGCGTTCTGAAAGGCTCCTGTAGGGATAATAAAAGAAAACTTGTTTCGCCACTTCCTTGCTAGCTCAGCGTCACTAGTATAGCATAGCCCATGCTTCTGTTTGCTACAGCAATCCAAGTAAGTGGAAGCCATTGCATGAGCCGAATCACTTCGTTACAGTAAAGAATTAACGGTTTATTGCCAATATTGAAAAAGTGTGAAATATGCTTCTTCCCTTCATTGATATAAATACTGCAGTCACCGCAAAAACAATATTTCATCTCAGCACAGCCATAATAGAAACCAAACAGCTTCGGGCCATACTGGTTATATGAATTGTCTAAAAGTAGTAGCCACCAACGTCCTCATCATCCCTATCGTCTTTATCGTTATTGTTTGTTATAGAAAAATCTAATCTAATGTGGTGATTCATTTCGTTTACCTAAATGGCAATGGCTGAGGATGTACCTTACTCACTTTCGCTTTCTTTTATCCCTTCACCGCCTTCAGCACCTTGCCACGTTTCTATTTCACCTTAGTACATGCATATAACATATGTATGTACCTACCTACTTTAATCAGGTAGGAGTCATCTTGACCAAGAATAAAAACAAATCCAAAATTAGCCTTCTTCACGTGACTTCGCCTTGCCCCTTCTCTCTTCCGCTGATGATGTCTAAAAGGAAGCTTTTAACGAATCAACCTTTTCATTTCGTTTGATGCTTTCAGTTAATTCAACCACTCGTTCATGTTGATGGCCGCCAGCACTAAAAGGGCAATCAGCCCTGAGCCTGAAAAAAAATTATTGCTAAAATTTATTCCACCATTTTCCTACATTACACTAAATAAACCTACATTATAATTTAGCGGGAGCCGTTTTGGTGCACGCACACAACGCATCACCCTTCATTGCATGTGCCCATCATCATCAACAAAACGGTCTGGGAAAATACAATCCTGGAACTGCATTACAGAATCGATCCTTCTAATTTCAATAACATTACACACAAAAAACATTTAACTTTCCTTTTTATTCATATATACATACTTTCCTCATACTGACCACCCAAGCCACACT
>JAQGAI010003007.1:0-11364 GCA_034696905.1 Lepidocyrtus violaceus
ATCATGCTGATGGGAATTATGTAAAGAGACGCAGTACTAAAATTTTAATACTGTCTAATCCAATCCAAATGCCCATGCGTTAATATTGTTTCTTTTATACTTGATGGATTTAAATGTAAATTTGGATTCAAACTCGAATGATGATGACGGGACTATACTGTATTGATTGTGATGATGATGCTGTTTATTGATGAGGCGATTCAAAGGGCACTTGACATTGCCAATTGTAGGTTAAATTTTCATGCATAAATATATATTTTAAATTTGTACATCGTTGTTGATTAAGTTTTCATGAAAGTCAGTGTGTAGCCGGAATGAATGGATAGATATATTTAGACTGGTTCCAAGTGTTGGCCTTGCTGCCTTGGAGGAATTAGAAACAAATCGGTATTCATACTTTTGGAGGCAATTGAAGTTAAGATCAGGTTCGTTACAAAGGTGCCGTTAGGTTCGAGACAGGTTCCTAAATTTGTCAGGTTTATTTTATCTTTCCATTTCATAACGGCCGGTATTATAATGTTCAATATTTGGTTTGAAGACGAATGGATCGAGTCGGGCTGGCTTATCTACAATCGTTATTGTTGTTGTATAGCCAGTTGGGCCTTGCATTCTTTTCTACATAATATAAAGGAAGTGAAAGTAAACTTCTAATAACGCTCATCAACATGAAGCGTGTGGCTGCCATGCCGTCACGCCTTACACAAAAAAAACTACAGTTCATGGCCAATATTATCATCATCATCATAATATGCCAATTCACAAGTGAAAGTTTCAATCTGCTCAATACGGAACTCAGAAAATCTTGTGCACAAAAAACTGCTTTTAAAGATGATTAAGCTTTTTATGATGACTTTTTATCTTCCAGGGAAATAAATGTATTTAAAATTTAAAATAACGTTAATTATTTCGAGGTTTTTAAAATAAATAAAATCCAATAAAGTTCGTTTACTTCCAAAGAAAATATATTTTAATTAACAATTTGGAAATTAATAATAATAACACGCTACTCTTTAACTTTAAATAATATTTTCGAATCCCTTCTTCATTGTTTTAGCTTGATGACCCCGATCTGTCGGTTGTTGGAAGGTTGTATCCGTCTGTTAAAAAAATTAGTAAAAAATTAAGTTAAAAAAATGTTCACCACTTCCATAACTGGTTGTTATTATTACTTACGTAACTTGTTGTTCTGAATATAAATATTATCTGACCTGCGATTTGTTTTCAGAACCTTGCCATCCATCCCATGAACCGTGCTCCTGAATATCTCCAGATCCTCCCCTTTAATGTTGACCGGGTCATGAAAAATGAGCCAGGCCACGACCTCATCGCACGTCGGTGTCGTCATCGATCCTTGATAAGTCAACGCCTTCGTTTGCACCCTAAACATGTCCCCCACCTTGAGTATCCCCTCCTCTACACTGACCTTAGCCCCACGAAGCGTCACCCTTTTCAAATTGTTTATCAATGGCTTGAGGGATTCTGAGGCCGAGCCGCCGCTATCCGCTTGAAACATTATGGCGAACGTTGCCAAGGCGTTGGGACTTCCGGATCTCATTGCCTCAGCCATATCCCTATAGCCACTTCCTGTTCCTTGACCGGTTGCCGATTTGTAATGGATCAAGTGCATTTCCATGGCGTACTTCTGTCCGGAGATGCTGTGCTCCGAGCCGTTGTCGTTGGAGGGTCCCCAGTGCATGTGGAGCTGCTGGAGTGTGTAGATGCTGTCCCCCTGATCCGGCCAGGTGAAGGTGGGCGGCTTGCCGGAAGCCGTTTTGAAGCCGGAGAGCTCCACATGCTTCCCCTCGTTCTTCATTGTGAAGGAGGTGAAGTCGTAGTTGCTGCTGACCTCGGTAAGGTCGATCTCAGAGTCCCCCTTGATGTCATCATAGCTCTTGACGTCAAGGTCGATGGGGGACTGCATCTTCCCGGTTGAGCAGGTCCCTTGATTCCAGCCGGAGGATGGACTGTTCTGGTTGCATCCTTCTTTGACAAAGCACCAATTGTCTTTTTGCGAGGTCGAACCAATTGTCTTCCATTGGGTAGTACTGCATTCCAATGGGAGGAGGAGGAGGCACAATAAGAATGACGATAAAATGATAAAATTCCGTCTTTGGGTAAAATGACCCATCTTCCAGTTTTAATTACGAAAGTATTTATTTTTTTTGGAGTTTAATGCTTTTAGTAAAAGGAAGTTTGACCACCGTTTGGAAAACATAAAATTAGCTTGTGGAAAAGTATATATATGATACCAAATGGCGAAGCTTATAGGACTTTGAATGAAATCGCAGACTTTTTGGAAGTGTCACCTCATGAGTCACATAAATAAAAGTATGTTTAGTAATAGTTATATTATGTTGCAACTTGAAATCATTTTTCCTTTTAAAGCAATTAAATGGTTGGCTAAATAAAAATGTAAAACAATGACGAAGACGGTCCTCCTACAAACAGCACGTGCATGAACATTAACATAAAAGGCCTGTTGGTTTGCTAACAAAAAAACGTATGGGTAGTAATAATGGGTAAAGGAGTTATGTAATTTTTATTCAATTTGGTAATTTGATATGTTATATTACAACAGATAAAGGCAAAATTAACTACTAATCATTTATTTAAAAAAAAAAATACAGGACCTATTGGCTTTTATGGTGCATTGCACAAACTTCGGTGGTAAAAAAAGGTGGGGCATAATGAGAAAATTAAACGGCGAAACTCGGAAGGAAGCCTTTTTTTGACGGAGGATGAGTCCAAAATTAATGTCTGTCTGCACTTTGTTAAATTATAACGCGGTGGCTGCCAACTATGCAGTTTGGAAAGGAAGATAAAAAAATGAAAGAAAATCAATGATTAGTCGTATGTAACGCTGATCGATGAAAAGCAAAATGAACAATTTTTCAACGGAAAATTATATGCTCGAATTTGAATTTTATATGGTGGCCGTCAGTGTAAGCTTTGAACGTTGGGTGGTATGTGGTATGAGTTGGACTGGTTATCCTATCATCAATCAAAATTAAATTTTCCGGTTTACAAAATGACTAACAATAAGTTGAGTGCATTATAATTTTGCCAGGTAATTGTTTTTATTTCAATTAAACGCAAACTGCTCATTTTACAATTCTGTTTAATATTTTTTTTTTGAGTTTTCTCTTCACTGCTTTATGTTGACGACCCCGATAAGCCTGTTGTTGGAGGCTTGGGTCCGCCTGCGAAAAAAAAATTAGTAAGATTAAATTCAGTTAAATATATTACCACCTATGCAACTGTAAAATAAATATCGCACCTCCGATTTGTCTTCAAAATCTTGCCATCCACCCCGCGAACGGTGCTCCTGAAGACCTGCAGATCCTCCCCTTTGATGTTGACCGGGTCATGGAAGACCAACCATGCCACCACTTCATCACAAGTTGGGGTTGTCGTGGAGCCCTGATAAGTCAACGCCTTGGTTTGCACCTTCAACAGATCCCCCACCTTGAGGGTCCCCTCCTCCACATTATACTTCTCCCCCCGAAGGGCCACCTTGTCCAGATTTTTAACCAGTGGCTCCAGGGACTCGGAGGCGGAGCCGGCGCTGTCTGGCTGAAACATGATGGCGACCGTTGCCAACGCGTCATGAGTTTTGGATTGCTTGGCCTCCGCGATATCCTTGTAGCTGTCGCCCTGACCGCTGGAAGACTTGTAGTGGATCAAGTGCATTTCCATGGCGTACTTCTGTCCAGCGATGCTATGCTCCGAGCCGTTGATGTTGGAGGGTCCCCAGTGCATGTGGATTTGTTGGAGTGTGTAGGTGCTGTCATTCTGATCCGGCCAGTTGAAGGTGGGCGGCTTGCCGGAAGCCGTTTTGAAACCCGAGAGCTCGACATGCCTACCCCCATTCTTCATTGTGAAGCCGATAAAGTCGTAGTTGAGCCGGGATTTGGTGAAGTCGATCTCAGAGTCCCCATTCAAGTCCTCGTAATTCTTGACATTTAGGTCGATTGGTGACTGGAGCTTTCCCGTTTTGCAGGTCCCTTGATTCCAGGCGGAGTTTGGACTGTTCTGGTTGCATCCCTCTTTGACGAAGCACCAACTGTCCGCGGGGGGCGGGGTGGTGGAGGAATTAGTACTGTGGGCGGCTGGAAGGAGACACGATAGTAAGAATGATACTACGGTTAACACCGCCCTCCATTGGATGAAATGACCCATTTTAGATTTAAAAAAAAAATTAATTTAAGATTTAAAAAAAATATATATATTTTAGAAACAGGTAAACGAGTAGAAGGAAGAATAATCGTAAGTCAAATCTAAATTCGAGTTTGGATGTCCAAATATGAAATGAGGAGGAATTAAGGTAAACGCATCACATAAAGCTGCATATATATTTCTTCGAATTTTATTTTTAAGGCCATAAAAGTGAAATTCAATAGTTTATTGTGCAATTTAGCAAATAATTTTTGTAGAACACAATTGGATAGTTAAGTAATAAAGATTTAGAACAATGAGGGAGGCGGTGCAAAAAAAAAACAAGTTATAAAATAATTGAAAAATACTGTTTAATATTTTTCGGGTGTCGGCATCGGGTTTGCCCAATAATTTTGGGCAAATCCGATCTCGTAAATTATGTCACCTACTTAAAGATTAGGTTACGGACATTTGATTGATGATGATGATGATGATGATGCAACTGACTTGAAAAGAATAAAGCTTTGCTGACCTTCGTCGATTTGCTAGGAAAACCCAATTTATAAATAATGGAGCTGTAACGTGTATTTCAGTTCCAAGTCATATATATATATATTACGACCTACTTGCACGTCACCTAACATATGACATGACATTTAAAATTTAGCAACCGATACGCTTTCAAATGACACCCAACTTGGCACGTGGAAATTAAATTGACCCTGAAGTTTGACCTCTACGTGGGATTTACCTACGAAGCTCATAATAATCAAATTCATCCAAGCCATGATGAAGACATGTCTATTGCCAAAAATAAAAAAAGTTATACTTTAAAATTAATAATAACCTTGCTCAGCCCATTACCCAAGGACGGAGAGACAACTTTGGAAAATCCTAACTATACTTATAGTTCAGTAAAATAAATGAATTACGTAACTAATTTTTATTGGTTTAAAAAATATATTACGACAGACGATGACGAAAAACATCTTCACTGAGATCCGATCCGATTTATATTTATGAAAACCTACCACAAAACAAAATTCTCAACATAAATTACGAATGACATGAAGAAACAAAAATGATGAATTACTCCTGGAAGAATTTTTGATGATGAGAAATAAAAAGGACAAATTTTATTGGGGAAAATTGAAACACCTTATGTATTTTACTAAAAATTCATCTAAGGTAATCAATCAATCATGAATCAGACTCGATTTTCTATTCGATAATTATTTGGCATGCTGGTGGATGACGTTGACCCGGGTCTTTGGACACCCAAAGCAGCCCCTTGACATTCCTACATTGACAAAAAAAGAGACAAAGTTATGAATGATTTTGATTAAAATTATATTTGTTTTGTTTGATGATTCTTATCTGTACATTTAGCCTGTTCCAGGTAATGCCTATGTTCTGCCCCGCACTGTTCAGCTTTCTTGTCAAGCAGGCGTCATATCTTGGGAAATAGTCGTCGGCAGGTAGGGCGCATCCCTTGTCCAGATTTGCCTCACTGTTCAGAAGAACCCCGTAGACTTCCTTTTGACACTCCACAAACTTACAGCCGCCCTTTAAAATCAGTAAAATGCTTTCAATTAAGTTTTTTTTGCGCAAAAATGTTTTACAATTAAAAAAAAATGCTTTCAATTAAGTTTTGCAATTTTTTTCTACCGGGGTAATCGTCTCCTGATAGCAGGCAAAGAACTGCTTCGTCACGGAGTCAGGATGATTCCCGGGCTCGCAAAGATGTTGGTTGATGGCCATTGTAAAGGGGAGCTCCTCCGGCAAATCGAAGATTCCTTGGGCTTGGCTCCAGCCAGCCATCCCAACTAGGAGCACTGATAAATGTAAAACAAATGCTGCCATTTTTAATATTTTCAGAAAATTATTCACAAAAAAAAATTAGATCAGAGAAAAGTGTCCCTTTAGTGAGCAAATTTTATTTTTCTGGAGAAGGAAACTTCGACTGATGAAATCCTCTTTAGTTAATCACTGTTTATATACCAGTCCAAAATTCGTGATTAGAGTCATATTAAACGTCCTTCCTTAACCTTCATCCGATTGTGTGAGTTGAATTCAAATCTTTAATTATTTCAGTCCGAAGTGCAAAAAATAAAGCGTGTAAGTTTTTAAAATTTGATGGGCAAAAAATGTTTCAGCTCATTAATTACGTAAGATTTACTATACGCTTTGTATGCTTTTTTATTCAAGTCATTGATCAAATAATATACGTAGACTTACCGTTGATTGGAGTTGAAGATACTTCAAAGATAAAATAATTAATTATCTTTTACAAACAAAAGGGACCATTCATTTCATTCTTCAAATCTTTTCGGTTGGAGTTGAATCAGTCGACGTCGACAATGACAATGCAGAGCAAACAGAAAAAATATCCAACTTCAATTTTTTTTGGCTAGTCATCGTCTCTTCTCTTTCAAAAATGAATGATTTAAAGTATGTCAGTGTCAGTCAGAGAGTAGAGTGCGGGGGTGTGAAAGAAAGCAAATAAGATGGTGAAGTGGCTTGTACTCCAAAACCCAAATTAATTGCTGTTATGTAAAATCGGTCTTAATATTATATAACAAGTTACGTTTGACAGTAGTGAAGTTGTTCATTACGTTTTTGCATTTTTTAAATTACGGAATGAAAGCCATATTATTATTCAATGACTTTGAACAAGCAAAAGGTCAAAATCCTCGGTAGTTTTCTACGTCTTAGCGTTAGCGCAAGTAATTTTTACGTTGGCGGTGATGATAACAGTTCAACTTCACATGCCAACATCAAGTCTTACTTTGCCCCAGTAAAACTCTTTTAGCGTCATGCCATTTAGATAGAGTACCCATTTGCCATTGTGTACTTAAATTGTAAATTGCTATTTTTAAGTGAGCATTTAGCGAGTCAAAAGTTTAATAATGCAATGGAATGAGCCAAGGTATGTATTTATTTGCAAACTAGTAGTCAACCAAGTTGGGGTCAAGCTTCAGAAAATCCGAGTTGATAAATGCATGGAAGTAAATATGCATTAAAAGTTTAATGCCCAAATTAACCTTTAGCGCTGTCAAAATAATTTACTTTTAACGAAAATTCATAACAATGACGCTGAGAGTTTCAATTTTCATACATGACGATCTTCATCCTGAGCAAGAAACATGAGCCAAGCGTGAGCAACACGACAATGAAATGGAACAACTTTTTACATTTTAGAAAGCGTCTGTCTATATCTGCTCGACAATGCTAAATTTTACATGGACAAACAAAGGCGGCTTGATTTGATGCTGCTGCTGCTATGCTGGAGATAGAGATGAGATGATACGCGGGCGGGACGGGATTTTATGCTTTCAAGCTACAAAACAAAAAACTAAAACAAAACACAGCTGCTTCTATTCATTTCATATCTTGATTTAAACACGGCACTAAACAGACTTTTGCCCAACAACCCCAACTGTTGATAAAATTATAATTACATAATAATATCAGAAAGCTTCTTATCATCTGTTCTATCAAATAGTTTACAAAGAACGAGTGTGATTAGATTTTAGTTCGATCCCTGTTTGTTGTTTGTTTGTTTCCTTTGGGTCTCGTGTTGTGCAATTTTCTTTTAAGTTTTAAAAACTGATGAAACTAAACTGGTGACTGACTGGACTGGTGACTGGAGAATAATTTAAGTTCTACTGAATGGTTTGATAACCAATTGAATTGTTTGGGTATACAGCTTTAATTAAATTCAAAGATAACTAGACTAGATTGTTGATTTTATTCTTGTCTATTGTCTATTCATTCACCATTGTTGCTTTCTGCTCATTGTCAATTGTCAGTTATCAAGTTAAATTATTAATTTGTAATTGTGTATTAACTACCCATATACAATTAATTAGCTACAATTGACAATATATAAAACATCTGTACGAAATGTAAAAGTTAATACAAAATCTGTTTTTTTTTTGGCTTGTTGACAGGTCTTTAAAATGAGGAATAGGCCGAAACCTTGTTGCATTATCTGCTACAAACCGGATGTCTCCAACGCGGTGGAGGATAAGGAAGGATTGAAAAGATTTTTCAAATTGTTCGAGCGGCATCTCCTTGATCCTGATCCTGATGATGGGACTAAGGAACTCTTGTTGAGTCCTCCATTATTGGAGAATCTCATCAACGCTGGAGCCACCGCTTGTGAGGACTGTTCCAAAATTATGGACGCCTTTTCTGAGTTGTATGAGCGGATGAAGACCCTCGAGCTGCTGGTTAACGGGAAGGTGTTCCTCTTGAAAAATCGGATGAGCCATGCTGGGAAGCTCCCCGCCAGGATTGGAACTTTCCGGAGATATGTCAAACAACTGAAAAACATTGGAGGTGCAGATGGTGCCGTTGCTTCCGGCACTGAGAACAAAGCCTTGGATTCAATCTGTAATTTGAATAGGGATCTCATCAAAAAATGTAAGAAGCCAGCAGCAATTTAATTTTTAGCATTAATTCTTAAATTAAAATTATTTAATTATGATTCATATAATTTATGAATTTAATAAAATGAAATTAATTCGTAATACAGGTATACAAAAACTGAGAAGCATGCCGCCCCGGTTGACGCTGAACAAGTGTGAAGCGCCACTGCCACCCCCTCCAGAAGTAAAATCCGAACTGGAAGTGGTCGATTCCATTGTGATAGATTTGAACGTCGGGGCTACCTCAATTGACGACATGGATATGGATGAAGTCGCCGGATATTTAGATGATCCCCTCCAAGACACTGAACAAGAAGACGTTGATGATGATGACCTTGATGATGACCCAGTTTACTCAGCAGACCTGAAAAATGACAAAGAAGTTGACGATGACGAAGTTCAGCGGCCACCCAAAATCTTGGCATGCAACAGGAGCAGGAGCCGACGAGGCGCAATTCTAAAACCTTCCCGACTTAGAGAGTCCGCCGACCCCCTGGAAAACGAGGCATGTCTAGTTGTCCCCATCCCCGAATCTTTGGAGGAGGCAGCCAAGCCGAAGAGCATCGTCAAGAGTGGGAAGCACAAGTGCCTCCTCTGCCACAAAAAGTTCCTCTACCTCTCCAACTTCCGGGCGCACTATCAGAAGCACCACCTAATCCGATACCAATGTAAGCTGTGCCACGACGACCCCAAAATCTTTATCCGACGGATTGACTATAACCAGCACTATCGGAGGGTCCACAAGGGGATAAAGGTCCCCAAGAAGAGTCCCTCCAAGCCGAAGAAACCTCCCAAAATCAAACGAAAAAGACTCCCAGTCCCAGTGCTATCATCGGCGGAGCCGCAGCCGCAGAGCAGTCGAAACCCGGAAACGGGAACCTTCCAGTGCACCCTCTGCCCCAAAGAGTTCCACCACCGAGGGACCTACCATCGTCACCACTTCCAAGTCCACTTGAAACTCAAACCCTTCCAATGTCCGCAGTGCGGAAAAGACTTCCCCGAAAAATCCTTTCTGACCAGCCACAAATTGAAAGGAAAATGCAAAACCGTTAAATCTTCACCGCCACCAGGACCACCCATCTCAGAAATGCCCAATAATGATGATGTGGCAGTGGCAGTGCTGGCACCTCCGCCTCCAAAAACTAGAACCATACTCAATAAGCCTCGCAAAATTTATAGCTGTCGCCTCTGCGGGAAAAGCTTCGGCTCCAGAAGAACAGCCTTATCTGCTCACCGAAAATCTGGCCGATGTACAACAAAGCTCCTCCTCCCCACTCCCCCCAAAAACGTTTGCCCCGTTTGTGGAAGGATCTTCTTCAAAAAGATGACCCTCAACCAACATCTCAAAAGATTCCACTCCCCAAGGAGTAACCTCAACATGGAGAAACTAGAGGTGGAGCTGGCGGAGCCCGAGCTAATCACTGTGGATGATGTGGACTCCTCAACCAAACCGGAGGAGGAGGCCTACGCCTTCAATCCGGAAAGGAACAGTTACAAATGCCACCACTGCTACAAGCCCTTCCGGACGCTCAAGAACTTCCAGCTCCACTTCCAGAAATACTCCAAGATAAGGTACAAGTGCAGGCTGTGCGAGGACAAGGTGTTCGTCCGAAGGGATCTGTACGACAACCACCATCAAGCTGTCCACATTAGGGGCAATGTACGACTCAGACGTCCCAAGACCAAGAAGAAGGGTCAGGACAAGCCTGTGCCGCCTTTGGAACGACAGAAGCACAAGTGCGATATCTGCGGGAAGGAATACACCACGCTGGGAAATTTACGGGTGCATGCAAAGGAGATTCACTTTGGCGGCCGCTCCAAAGTGCGGGACAAGCTTTGCAATCACTGCGGAAAAGGATTCGTGGCGCTGAGACACCTAAACAGACATATAAAATTGGTCCATTCCGAGTTTAGGGAGCGGCGGTTGGAGGATCCGGATCTGGAACCAGAGGAGGTCGACCCAGGTCAAGTGCAACCGGAAGCTGGCATTTCGACCAAACCAACAACTTCGGAGGCTGGACAGGAAGCTGAAGCTGGTGTGGAGGAATTGGAGGATGATGATGATAACCCACCTTATGTCTTAGTTCCCGTCCCGGAATCTGAATCCCAGGAACCCAAAAGCGTCTTCAATCCCAAGAAGGGGAAGCACAAGTGTTCCGCCTGCGGGAAGCAATACCGATGCCTGGACATTTTCGAGGATCATTTCCAAAACTGTCGCCCAGCCAGATTCAGATACCAGTGCAGTCTCTGCGGGAGGCTCTTCAAGTTCCAACAAGCCTTCCAGCGCCACTACCAAAGCGTGCATAAGAAGGTCCGCTACCCTTGTCCCAAGTGTGGGAAGGCCTACACCCTCCCAAATAGCTTGAGGAATCACCAACTCTCTACGGATTGCTGGAAGGGGGTCTTGACTCTTCGACATAGAGGTGGGAAGGGTCAGTTCAAGTGCGACCTCTGTGAGAAGGTCTTCACCCGGACGGCCAATCTGAAGCAGCATGTCACCCTCTACCATAAAAATAATAGTGGGGGTAGTTCGGCGGGAGGGAAGGAACATCTTTGTAATGAGTGTGGGAGGGGATTCGCGGAATACAATAATTTGTGGAACCACCTCCACTCCACCCATAATACGGGGCCGGAGCAGCAAAAGTGTGACATTTGTGGGAAGGGATTCAGGCTCACGTGCCATTTGGCTAATCATCGGAAGCGGACCCATGGATTGGCATTGGGAGAAAAGAAGAATGAATGATATGACCTTCAGGATTGATTGATTAATTTTGTA
>JAQGAI010003008.1:0-11363 GCA_034696905.1 Lepidocyrtus violaceus
AAAATTTAAAAAAAAAATTACTCATAGGTTCATGAATTTAATTTTTGATTTATTATTAAATTAACCCTGTAGGAAAAAGCAAAAGATTATTTTCTTAGCAAACACTGTGCCTTTAGTGTATCAACAGGCCAATTATTTCTCGGCTAACTTGGTGTCTACTGCTATCAAAGATGATAGTGTTGTGCGGTCCATTTCCGGCGATCTTAATGTTGACATTTGGAACAACGAACAATGAGACGAGGTGATGGAGAAGTATCATGTAAGTGTTTTTGATGTGTAGAACTGAACTAACTACACTGTATAAACTGCCTTCCTTCGCTTCGCGTTTGTTACTCCAATTTTATACAAGCTTACCATTTACAACATATTAAGCTTATTTTGCCGAACTTGTTTTTTATTTAGATTTTAGTCATGTCGACTCAAATCTTATTGGATGCTATAACTAAGGCATATGTTAAATGGAGTCAGTTGGCATTAATCATTTTGGACGAGTGTCATCATGCTCAGAAAAACCATCCAATGGCCTTGGTAAGTTTTGACACTTGAGGATTGGCCTAATAATTAATTGATGATTAATGATCACTAGACAAGGATCTATTTAATGATCCTAAATTTCTATATCTATTTAATGATCAGATCGAATTATAAAATTTGACATTTAATAGCTAATGAAAAATTACGGAGAGCGGAGAGCAGTGCATGGAATGGCGCAGTTACCAAAGGTTTTGGGACTAACTGCTACGATAATTAAAGGCCAATCGAACGAACTACAAATCGAAAAAGATATTTCTGATATCGAGGTGCTGCTTTGTTGTAAAGCAGTGACCCATAGAAATTATGAGGAAGTTTTAAAGTAAGACCCCTACAGGGGCATTCATGTTTTATAATTATAACAGTGTATACATATTCCCACTTTATGTATAATTTATGTATAATGAATGGATTTTGGTATTTTTCAGGTATTCTACGGAGAATAATATGCAGCCTATCATATTCAAGCCTAAGTATTCCACCAAGGAGGCAACATGCACAGAAATAAACGAACTCATCCAGTTGTTGGATCAACTTCCTAAAGATTTCGTCACCGAAGAGGAGGTCTCTCTCATTGAAAAAGTTAATCATCCAGCGCTAATATCGGAAGACCAGATTTACAACAAAAATAAAGGGGTTCCGGCTACGCTAAAATCATTTTTAAATGACTTGCTTAAAACATATGAGGAATTGGGTAAGTATTGGTGTTGGGAATTAGACATTTCAATTTGTGGAATCATAGTTGCGTGATTTTAATTCGAATTATGGTATGACTACATATTTCTTAGGTCCGTACGGATGTAAAATGGCCGCAATTCACAAATTTGTTTTCCTAACGCAATGGATTCAACAGCTAGATGAAGGGACTTCGTTGGATAATACTGATGATGACGATGAAATGGAAGAGGCAAAAATGGGAAGTGTCATATTGCTGTACAACGCGCAAACAGTTGTCATTCAATTTATGAAAAAATTGGATCATAAAATGGCTGAAGAAGCTGCAGCTAATAATTGTGACGCAACAGAAAAAAATTTTGTACGCTACTGTATATCAGATAAGGTTAAAGTCTTGTGGAACATATTAAAAGATAAAAGGTATGTGACAATAATATACAACGATAAATATGTTTATCGCATTATGTGCAATAGTGTAGTGTACGGTTACAATCAGAGTATTTTGACTTTTGGTTTTTAAATAGGCCATCGACTGACGATGTCGACAACGAACTATGTGGGCTAGTATTTTGCCAGCGCAGGATTACAGCGTTGTGTTTACGCTGGTATCTTCAGGTAAGATTTGATAATAGTGTAATAGTAATAACTAATAATAATCATGTATGTGAATTACCTGATTCGACTTTCTTCGTTTAATTAATAATTGAACAATTATAATATTAAGCTTTATTTTCTAATAGAAAGCTTCCGAACTCTGGTCCGATGATCTTGGATTCATTAAACCAGAACTTATGGTAGGTCACTCCACAATCGTTCAAAACACAGAAGCTGCCCGTATAACTGCAAGAAAGCAAACTGACATCATACGAAGGTGCGTCCTTTTTCAGATTATTAACGAAATAAAATGTAAACTGTAGTTTTTGCAGTGTTAAGCCACCCATGGCGAAAGCATTACTGCCATTATAATTAAAATAGTCAAATCGTACAATATTGTAGTAGTAATTATAATAATGTACGACATACCTTGAATAGGTTTCACGCGAAGGAATTGAATCTATTGGTAGCAACACAAGTAGTGGAAGAAGGCCTGAATGTGCCTTCGTGCAATTTGGTTGTGAGGTTTGACTCAATTCAAACCTATCCGTCTTTTGTTCAGTCAAGTAAGATCAACATCCAATTTATATTGCTATTTTTTAATTACCATACACCACCACTACTGTTTTGAATTTGAAATACTAATTTTGTTGCTTATTTATTTAAATAAAACTTTAGTGGGAAGGGCGAGAAAGAAAGCAGCGATTTGTTACGCCCTGATTGACGAATCTATAAAAGAAAAGGAACAAGCTAAACTTGAAGGCTATCGAAGATACAACCAACGGTTATCGGCGGCCCTAGAAAAAAATGCTATTCATGTTGGAGGAGGAAATGACGAAGTAATAGTCGGCGTATATGATACTCCCATTCCACCTTTTTGCCCCAGGAAGGATGATCCAGATGGACCAATTATAACAGCAACGGATTCTATATCTTTGGTGCATAGATATTGCAATTCACTTAATTGTGACAAAATTGGAGCCTTGTTCCCCACCGCATTTTGGGATGGAAAACAAGAGGATAAAGGGAGATCGAGTTTTAAGGGATATGTAATGCTACCAATCTCATCCCCAATTCGAGAAGTTGTGGAGGTATGCACTCGTATACTAACAAACGATATTGTATCATAATGATTAAGTACAATATTGAATTATTAGTGGTTTAACAATTAACGTACATTTAGGGAATATGGATGCCAGACAAGACATTGGCAAAACGATCCGCATACTTGGAAGTGGCGAAAAAATTGTATTATGCAGATGAGTTAACAGATAACCTGCTACCCAAACCTAGAAGTATTAGAAACTTCAAATGCGCATTTTTGGAAGATCTGGCTGAAAGACACAAAAAAGAAAAGAGTACTACAGACGCCAAAATTGGAAGTCGGAAGCGGGTCCAGCTTTATAAGAAAGCCGTAAGTTTTTAATTTATTTTAAGTTCTTTCGAATACCGTATTATGTGATATTAATGTACCTAGGTACATAATAATTTCTGACTCTGATTCTTTGACTCTTTGATTCTTTAGATCCCAAAGGATTTGTTGGACAGCCAAATAAAATCAGGTACTCCTGTATCAGTGTACAGAATTGAAATAACTCTGAATTCGAATGAGTATTCCAGAGGTGAGGAGTCCAAAAAACTATTTGACTTTGAACGGAACTTTCTATCATATGGAATTGTGACGGCTGCTCGGTTGGATAATGTAAGTAGTGCATATTATTATTATGTATCCGCATGCCTTATTTTCTTATTATAATATAATAGCTCTTGCTGTACTTAAAATTGTATTTCGGTAGTAATGTAATCGTTATTCAAAATCTCTTTAACTTTATATATTTAGATACCACCTTTCCAACTTTTGGCAAACTATGGAACATATACGGTCAGTATAAACAAATGCGAGATCGGTGGAAAACCAGAGGTCACTTTGAGTGAAGTGGAAATAGCTTCATTAGAATCATTTCAAGTATTTTTACTGGATTCTGTATACAATGTGAAAAATCCAGCATTAGTCACAGATACAAGGCGACCGATATTAATCGCACCGCTGTGTAGACACACAGTTGGTAACTTTGAGATTGAATGGGACGTGGTGTCATCGGCAACTCTTTCTCTGGTTGATGAAGGGTTGAATCCTCTGAATAGACCAGACGAAGAACTCAGAAAAAAATTCCAGTTTCAGCGGCATCTGTATGAAAATACAGTTTTAGTTCCATGGTACAAAGACGACAAAGAACCAGAGGTAGGCAAAGACAAAGAATAATTTCATTAATCTCATGACGCATTTTAATGACAAAATATGTAAACTGTAAAAAATAATGCCTAAAATTTCATCTCGCCTTAATCATTTGTTTCAGTTTCTTTGTGCCCTGAATGTGCTGGATGGACAGGATGGAACAAATTCACTCTCAGTATTTGATGAGCCGAAAAAGTTTCCAACCTTCAAGGATTATTTTCAGAAGAAATATAACGTTGAAATTTACGCCCCTAGTGCACCGTTGATAGAAGTAAAATCGATTGGCAGTCAGTTGAATTTCCTGACAAAAAAAACAGACGGTAAAGCCCTTCGGAAGTATATTCAAAGGTCTCTTCTAAAAATGGTCCCAGAGCTGGTCAACGTCTTCAATCTTCCAGCTAGCCTATACATCCAAGGCAGGTTGCTTCCGTCCATTTTACATAGATTATATCGTTTGATAATAGCTGATGAATTTCGTCAGGCTGTAGCAGTGAACTTTGAGTGGGCAATTGACGTACCGATGGAAGATAAATGTAATGGTAAGTTATAGTTTGTCATAGATTTATTCACTCACGGTATGCTATGATGGATTGGTAGGTTGTCAGCATGTCAGTTGCTGTTAAACTGTACTATTTTTATTATCAGATATCAATAAAGAGAAAATGGAAACGGACGAGTTTGAAAGTGATGAGCCGGAAATCGAAAACGTAATGAAGAGTATCTCATTAGAAATATCGGGCTCTGGAACTCCCACAGCGAAAAAGAAAGAAGAGTTGCTCTTCCTGGATGAAATTAACCCACTGCAAATATCCTGGGATACGATTACTCGATCTTCCAATGCCGCTGTCTCTAGAAAACGCAAAGGCCAAGGAAGGGACACTAAATTTGCTTTGCCTGAGCCGCCAGTTCTCAAGTCCAATTTTGGATATGGTAAAAATATTTAGTTTTTCTCCTTTTACTAAGGCATTGAAAAGTTTTTTCTCAATGACAGTTGGAGCTTCAGCATTAACATTATTTCTAATTTCAGAGCTAATTTCGTTTGACAACATAAACTTTACAAGCTTTGACAAACCGACCGATTTTGAAGAGGAACGAGGGCCGAACATGGAAACCATAATGGAGGTGCGTTTGCTTTTCCATACGAAGCAATATCAATTTTTACAAATATGAATTATTTGTCCGTCGGAATGGTCGTTTAATTTTTAACTGCTTTTTAACAGGCTATGACGCTTTCTAATGCTCACGATTGCGTTAGTTTGGAAAAATTAGAAGTGATGGGTGACTCGGTCCTCAAACTGCTAGTTTCCCTCCATATCTTCCGATCCTTTCCTCAGTGGGATGAAGGAAAAATGACCCTTTTGAGAATGCAGCTTATCTCAAATTGTCACTTATATCAAATAGGCAAATCTCATAACATTGGAGAGTTGTTAAGCGGTAGTATCTTCATACCAAATACAAGTTGGACTCCTTGTGGATTTGCAGTCCCGAAGCACATCGAAGATTGGGCGATCTCCAAAGACGTGGATTATGCCTTATTAAAATCTACAAACTTGGAGTCGTTAGATGTCGATGATCTGAATAACATTTTCGACGAGGCGAGCTCCAGTCAAAAAATCAGCCCTCACACAACGTTCAGCCATTCTAAGATAGGTGATAAAAGCATTGCTGATGCGGTGGAAGCCATTATTGGAGCCTACTTCATGAACGGGGGAATAGACGGAGCACTTAGAATTATGCAATTTCTTGGTCTTAAGGGACCACTTGAAGACGGTTCAGCAATTGAATATTCAAGAACCAGCACTTTATCACCACCTTCGAAAGACGCACATTTTAAAAAGTCAGGGGATCCCTCTAGATTCGTTCCATTATTAAAGGATTTGGAAGAGATTCTAAACTATGAGTAAGGAAAATTCACTACCTCATTTCACTACATCATTGTAAAATTATAATTAATGTGGGAAGCATTAATTAACAAAGAAGCAGTAAAATTAATAACAAGAATGGACGTTTAAATATTTTTATGTTAAATTAAAGATTTAAGGATAAGTGGCTTGCAGTCGAAGCACTCACCCATCCCACATTTATGGGGAATCGTTCTACACCATGTTATGAGCGGCTGGAATACGTCGGTGATGCCATTCTTGGTAAGCTGCAGTTTATAGAATGATCTTTGTGTATTCCAGTTAAATTTAATATTACTGATTATTTTTATTTAATAATTACGTTATACTAACCATTATTGTCATTTATACATTTACTAGATTTCTTAGTCACCAATTATATTCTGAAGAATACTAAAATAACAGACCCTGGGGAGATAACCGACCTCCGTGCAGCGTTAGTTAATAACGTAACATTTGCGTCACTTGCCGTTCGTTATGGATTTCATTCATTCCTCAAGTACGAATCCGAAATGTTGGCAAGTTTTATTGCACAGTTTGCGGCTTATCAGAAAGACAATAATTTTGTCGTCGGTGATCCGGTAAGTTAAGCTGTTATAAATTGTAGTAGAAATATAGATCGTTCTTAACATATTGCATACTGAACCTAGTATTCTAACTACTTTGTGTCGATTTCTATTGATTGTTACAGTTCACGCTTCTGTCAGACTTTGACTGCACTACAGTAAGAGAAATCGAAGTACCCAAAGTATTGGGTGACGTCTTTGAGTCGATTGCCGGTGCGATTTTCGTAGACAGTGGAATGTCAATAGATGTAGTTTGGAAGGTCTTTTATCGTCTGATGAAAAATGAATTGGGTATGTTAAAACATATCTTTTATCCATTTTATGGTTAGGTTGCTATATTTGCACCCGCTGGCAAACCTGCATTTGTAAACCTGCATTGTCTATTCATTTTTTAGAATTATTTTCCAAGAAGATTCCAAAAAATCCTCTCCGGGAACTCTATGAAAAATTTCCTACCAAAGTGAAATTCAGGTATTGTAGCATAACTTATTAATCATAAATACTATTTATAAAAGGGATAGCTGTATGAATTTAATACATTTGTGTGACGTGCTTCGTTTTTAAATATCAATGTATAGCAAACTATCGAGTGACACCATTACAAATCCGAAGAGCAAGGCTCAGTTTGGGTCGAAATTTCAGGCCGTGTTTTTACGAGTCCCATGTTGTGAATCTAGGATTTTGGGGGTGGGAAATACAATTAAGCAAGCTAAGCAAGCCGCTGCTAAATTTGTGGTTCGTGGTATCAAGTCGAAGGAGTTAACTGCTTGATAGTTTTATAAATACACAATTTTGTTCGTTTCTGGCTTTACAATAATTTTATCTTAGTCATACCTAAATAGGTTCGCAGCAATTCAATATATTGTTCGTTTATCTTGTTTCTAATCAAGTCATGCCTTGTCATATTTTATAAACAATTTGTTACAATCACGATTATTGTACTGAGTGATAATTTTATTTCAATTACTAACTGATTTTATGTGCGATTGGGTGCTGCTTTTCGGATCACTTTATGTCGATGTTTGTCCTAGTCTAGGGTACAATATTAAACATTATTTAAATTGTGAAAATGTATTTTTGGTAAACGATTTATAAATAAATAGTTTACTAAAGTTATTACTTCCAGTATATATTATTTACATACGTACTGTATTAACTAACCTATTTTCTCGTTAAAATATACCACTACTGACAGCATAACCATGATAAAAAATATAATTCAATTCAATTTTATCAGCAGAATTGTGCTCAACTGAACTTTTAGTAGCTATAAAACGAGTCAATGAACATCATAGAATGATTTGATTGATATGAAGATGACAGGCAGGGGTGCACTTTTTTCATGGTAAATCGGGATACGTCAGCATGTATGTATACTTCGTATAAGTTACTTTTTCATCTCGTATGACGTATTTACAAGGGGATTCATACAACAACATTCCATTTCAAGGCTGATGATCTTGCAGTCGCCTCCACCATACTCATTTTTTATTACTGGTACTCACAGCAGATGATTAGCATCGTCAGGAGAATATATATACAGTAATTCGAGTTTAGAGATTGATTTATAGAAGACCAAAAAATTTCTCAGTGATTTTATTAAAAGAAGGACATTATTACATGCTAGCACTATGAATAATTTGGGAGCGTTTCCATATCTTTTGGGCAGCATTTGCTTGCTGCTCTCCATTCTTGTTGGACAAAGCCTAAGCCAAGTTGATGTGAGAAGGGAAGCCGCTGAAGACAATGAGATTCATGGCTACCATTTCCACACATACTTCTTCCAGACCAACCAGGAAAACACGCAAGAAGCGTTATCATTCAGGTAAATTATTCTATTCATGGATTTGCCCTGAAATATGCTATCCAAGGAATGATATGATAGCAATTTTAATTTGCACTGTTTCGTTTATCACAGAGCACAAATCGAATCCCAAATCAACAATGGATTTCTTGGAAACTGTCGGCTGAACAAAGTGAACATGGTGCCGGTGGGACCGCATCCAATTGGAAGTTATGAGACCTGCTGCAACAAAACTTCCATATCCCAATCTCTGACTTGGTTTATGCAAAATCATGGCAATCTGTCTATTTTACTGCACCCTTTGACCCGCTACGAAGTCCTAGACCACACACATCGAGCCATGTTCCTTGGCAAACAGGTTCCGTTGGATGTCAGTGTTTTGAGTGAAGATTTGGCCAATAATGTTGACTTATGCCAGCCTTTGGACAGTGTTGGCAGTCATCATGGTGGTAGTAGTAATAATCATAATGAAAACAATGTTCTTTAAACTTATCCGGAGACAAAAATAAAATAGAACATCTAGAATGCAGATGCAACATGGATAATTATTTTTTGCAAAAAAAAACTATACACGTTTCCCTATGTATTTATTTCACAGAATAAAAGTTTATATTCATATTAGGTACTCAACCTTACTCTAAATTTTGCTTACGTGCCGTTTGCAACAGGTTGTGGCCAAAGCTCCTACATTGGTGTTTATCAAATCATAATGCATAATGGTGCTACTAACAATATGCGCACACACACGTAAGAAGTACGCAAGCAAACAATCAATTACTTTCATTCCGTCACTTCATCGAAGGTGATATTCTGCTCTGTGCACTTTTTGTTTCGTATCAAATGGTTTTGCATTATCATACATATTTCTATTTCTCATGATCGTATGCATTTTGCTTTCTTGCAGATTTAAAATCTTCATGTTAGCCGAACTTTTTTTGACATACACCCAGAATCCAAATTTGCATACTGCATTTTACAATTACATAAAAACGAGTCAGAAAAACTGTTTTACAAAGACTAAAAAGTTTATGAATGTCAAAATACGTTGTTTTCTCACCCACAGTGAATTCAGCTTAAACTTTACTTGAACTACCTTCCTAAATTTAAATGTGTTAGAGATCGAGTTCCTCAAATGGATAGGTATCAATTCATGAATAGTGTATAGGTATGCACCTGTGCTTCAAAATTCACATAGTTTTGGCAGTCATATCAGTCAGTCGGTAGCTATGATTTTAGTCATTGTATCATTGCAAAAACAACGCACTTGCATATTAGTTGACTCAAGCGATTCGCGTGCTAATAATTTTCATAGGCTTTCATTACTGAACAGTCCTGATTGTTGGGCTTCTCTGTAAGTTAGTAGAAGTAGAACTGCCAACTACAACATTGTCTTTTGCTCTACTCCCTCCGTTCCTCTTCCTCCTAGTTTGTGTCAGGAATGAAAGATCTGCGGCAATGACAGTGAATGAAAGAGTGCATTATCAATTATCATATTCACATGTCATTCATTGGATTCACTAGCTATACCTATTAAAGTTTTTGAATCCGAAGTGAAGCTCTTCGGGCAGGTGTCGTTGGCTGAGTTTGCAATTTTTCATAGTGAATTGCAATTGGTTTCACTAGTTTTTAAGTGAACTCTCATAAAATTCCAAACAAAACAAGCAACATTTTACTTGTTAGATTCCATAATATGCAAATATTTGCATGTATGCAGCAAAGTTTGGAGCTGGTTAATAGTGTGTGGTGGTGACCTTGTGGCTGACAGTTTTGTGACAAATGTGTGCGCTGCGCTGTACGCAATCACTCATTCATTCAATGATTTTCTTAGAAAACGGAATTATGAATACAATAGGCAATTATTGACAAGTACTTTCAAAACGACTAGATTTCTTGTTTTTCTTTCTTTACTTACTCGTTTGTTTCTTGCTATTCAACATTTTCACAGCTCGTTTACCGTTAAAACAAGTTTAAAAACTATTTTACGAGCGACTTTAATTTGAATGAATGATTTGTGACCACAACAAGCCAAAGCCATCCTTATCAAAGTCCATACAGTAAACTTTCAAGCTACTTTTAGAATCGAACTGTGATCCTTGTGGAAATGTGCAGTGCAAGCTATGATAAATTATTGCATTAATTAAACGTAGTGCTTCTCTAAGCTCTGTCCTCCCTAACATACATGCCTGTTGTAGGAAGAGTTCCTCAATTTGAAGGATTTAATCAAGGCGTTACGCTCAGAAGGGCGTTTCAAGCACAGATATAACATACGTCACAATATACTATTTTCGATGGTGAAGTGAAAGGGTTGACTAATGACTTTCATGAAGTCACTTGCTTTTGGCTGTACTCAATCCCATACGCAAGCAAGTCGCAGGTTGGAGTTACGGCTACATCATCGTAGTTTGAACCTTGAGTTAGCACTCTCTACCTACCCAAACTAACATTAGAGTATTTTAACCTAATTTATCGCGATTGTGTCATTTTTGGAAGCGAATGTTCGTTTTGGGCCAAAACGCATAAATGGCTGTGGCACATCCGTCTGATACATATTCTGAACTTATCAATATCGTGCTCTGACCCAATTCATCTTTCAACTAGTATTTTTTTCGTAATTTTGTAAATTAAAATGGGAAGGTAAGCTGCATAATTTGATTCTTTGTTGCTTTAATATTCCAATACCTATATGTATTTTTCATTGATATTGAGAGATGTGATAGATGGGAAGATATTTAATCTGAATCCTAATTTTATTTTAATTGTATTGGTACAGTGCGCAGGACGAAAACAACCCCTTTGCAGAGAATGGGTCAAAGCCGCAGTCTCCCCCAAAACAGGAGTTGGGGAAGAATGTAAGGCAAAAGCAACTTGACCTAGCCAAAAAGCTGGGAAACCAGCCGACTGATCTACCTCTCTATGAAATCAATCTTAATGGTAATAATGGCATTAAAAAGTCGAAATCTGAAACAGACAATCAAAAATCTGATAGCCTTCAGAAGGCTGCTTGGAAGGACAGGACGGCCAATGATTCAAAAGACAATGGAGAGGATAATGAAGGG
>JAQGAI010003009.1:0-11362 GCA_034696905.1 Lepidocyrtus violaceus
CTTTCTTCTTTCCACGACATCATCATCCTGGTCAGACAGACAGGATGGATGGGTCAGCAAACACTGCAACAGCTGCAAATATATACACGAAACTGTAAATGCACACATGGTAGTTTGGGTGAGTGAGGTACATGACATGGCATCGTATCACATTACCGTTGTCTTATGCATATGGGATCCCTCCCCATATTAACGCAACGGACTTAAAATTAAGATTATTCATCCGTTCTTGCTTCATCCATTCAGTTAAATTCCTATTCAAACTAACAATATAGTTTCTTCACTCTTCATCCAGAAGTCCTTCTTCAACTGAAAGTGCCTCGACTGTCTTGAAAAGCCCGAGAAATAGAATAGGAAAGACATGAACGGTTGGAAGAGCAAAGAGATTTCACGATTACCATCATCATTCATGCTGGTATACGTTTGTCATCTACTAAAATATCTTAGATAAACCGTATAGTTTGCCTTAAGAAAGTTAAACACTTCCTCCCTTTCCATCTCCTCCGACTCAAATACATAACACCAACATAATTTCAACGGAATGATTTTTTTTCAGCACCGAAATGCTGAAAAATCTTTCTCTGCTATTCACATGTCGGTTGCATCTTTTTCGGGATGGTACATGAGTGAGCTGGGAGCTGAACACACCCTCAAAAATATTTTACATGGACATACCTAAGCATATTTTGTCCCACATATGCAGTCAACAGATTACACTCATTTTACCCGATCCCTACAGAAAACTAACGTTTTCACTTATTTTAATGTTTAACATGTGCATAGAAAAAAACCAAAGTTTATTACTTGCCACTGCACTGCACTGAAAAGAAGAAGAAGATTGTTGGGCTTGACTTCTTTAAACGGATATCTATATTTATGCACATCTTGTAAAGGGTCATATCATAGTTATGTACATCACTACATTCATCATTATATTCCATGCACCGTTCTAAACCAGTCACAGGGGCCTGATTTTTCTCCTAAGCCCATTTCCACGATGAACATTCTATTTTCGTTCTGTACAAATTTGGAATGGCATGAACCACACTTGGCCAATCATCTAGCTGCCGTGATTGGACTATCTTTAAAACATCCTCGAAATAAAAAGCCTGACTTCTTTTCCCGTTTTTCTCTCTTATCCATGTATTTTAAGCCAGCATTTCCGCTGTTGCTATTTCATATAGCTCCTCTTCTCTAGTTACCTACTCAATACTTCCAATACAACTTTGTGTTCCATTTTGAATCACTCAAAATGTATAACAAGCAATAGAGCTGAAGTAATATTACATAAAAATCCTTGAGAATAAGGCATCATTTTGAAAAAGATTCAAAACGGTAGCTCATTTACATTATTTCTTTGGACCGGAGGTGATGTTCCTTCACAGACATCCAGTCAAAAATTCTTTCCAATCTACATTTCCATTCGTTCATTTTTCCGCTTCCGTTTCATTCTAGACTTAATTAAGAATACAAAGATTGTAAAATAATCTTATCAAAGTAGTTTTTATTTTATTATTACTATTTTTTTTTACAAATTACAAAAAAGTACTGTCTTCAATTTTTCATGCTTAAGGAAATACCTATCACACAGCTTCGGTTGTGAATTGAAGATTCAATGTAACTACTTTTTTCACAATAGTCAAATTTGTTTTAAATGTGAATGGGAATAATCTTCAAGAAAATGTGGTCAGGTTTGTATCGTGATAAGGTTCTACCATTTCAAAGTCCAATCACTTTAATCATCTCAACGATTGTAAAACAGACCGCGGATTTACCATGTCGCAATTACCATCATAGTTATCAGTTTTTTTGTGAACTTTCCGTTTTTTCATTTATACTTTTGCCGGGTCGATTACAACTCAACGGGGAAATGGCTGGATAAAGGAAAAGTTTTATATTCAAGCTTTGTTGACTTAAGTCTTTCCATTTACTTACTTTTTTTGTAGATATATCCTTATCAAAATCTCTTTCTTCGACATATAAAAAGACTAAAATGTGCATTTTTATACACATAGACAATTACCTATCCAAACAGTAGATATTTCTATCGATTTCTGGTAATAGTAACTAATCCATCTATCCTCTCACAATCATCATTCTCCTTCTACTTTTCAACAATATTAACAACAGTAACAAGTTAGGAGAAGAGTAAATCACATAATTTCGAAGAGCTAATTTTTTCCCTTCAACATTTCATCTCACCACAGCCCAGTAGCTCATCAAACTTGTCTGTCAGTTCATCCTCTCCTTCCATTTATTCGCTCAACTGAGTATAAAAATTATTTCTTTTTCTCCGTTTCTTCCTCCTTCAGATCCCACTTTTCTCCTTTCTCATTTATTTTATTCTCCCTTCCCGATTCTCCTATCTCACTCTTCTCATACCTTTACTCAACTTTTTCTTCCCAATGGGACTAACTCACTTCTTACGAGCCCACAACCAATAATTCCATCAAACTATATACTGTAATGGTGATAACCACACAGAAAGATGGTGGTGGTTTTACTTGGACCGCTTGTTACTTTTCAAAGATTCGTGGATAATAGTAAAAGTATTGATTCTTTTTGTGTATGTGACCAAAAACCGTGCAAGAAGTATCTTACCTTTTTAGGTATATCTATAACTGTCCATATACGAAAAGGTATTAGGGAGAAAATGACAAACTGTATAGCTTTATACAATCAACTGACTGATCCTATTTGCAAGGAAATCAGGGAGAGAAGAGGAGCAAAGAGAACGCAAGACTTCAGAAATAAAGAAGACTTAAGCCACCATCATATCCAAGGGTTTTTTTGCAAATCCGTCCCGACTATATCGTAGAAGCAGTGTATTTTTTACAGTTTTCTTCCTGTCTTAACAAACCTTAGGAAAAAAAACAAGTTGAGCCCCAACTTTTTTGTAGAAACAGATTTTTATATTTTTTTACCGGGGAAATAAAAAAGTACCGAGTATTTTCTAGAGTAACTAAACAGAATAACGATATCAAATGCAACAAGACTTCACATCAGGACATCAAAAACGACTTTCATTCGTTATCCCTAAATCTGTAGGGACAGATTTACTTACAAGACAACATACAATATACGAAAAAGGCAATAGTTGGATGAAGTAGCAACAAAGTTGCAATATAACCGAAGGGATAAATATGTACGTAAAGGGAATCTGAAACCGGTAAAGACAAAGAAACAATGAAAGTTAGTCACTTGGAAATATCTTCGTTTGTGCCTTCAGAAAAGTTGTAAAAAACGAAATCTACCAAACCAAACACTCCAATTTTTCGTCTTTAAGTGGCTTTACTCAACTCATCCGTTTTCATAGATATTTTGATTCCATCTTATTGTTATTGTGGACCAACCACCAACAAAATTTTCTTTGTTCAAATTTAGTATTTCCCTTTGAGTCAGTAGCAAAACGTTTTTATTCAGTGAATGTGTCGACACAAAGTTTTTTTTGACAACATAACTTTTTTTTAAAGTCTAACCAATAAAACCATTTCAAGGAGCTATAACACGGCTGCAACAGCAACACCGCCGACTTGAACCCAACAACAAATCAGTCCATCTTCTTGGAAAGAGACATGACAGTGGGATCGGAAGGAAGAGAATAGGAAAAACGGAAACGGCGAAAGCAGCCCCACAGTCGAACTCCATGCTTCTTTACTTCCCATATTATTGTTGTATTTATGGAATGTAATGAAGTATGGAGAACTCGTGGGGCATTTCAACATTTTCCCGTTTTCCATCAAACTGAGGTTTTCCTTCCAAGCATCTTCCCTTATGAGAAGAAACCCCGTCTACATCGGTAAGGACAATTATTTTCAAATCAGCAAGGAGAAGCCGTGGATGAAATGAGCAACGGCATCATCAATTTGAAGAGTAACCTTACTTGAACACGAAGGCGGAACAAGAAGTTATGGTAAACATCAATGGTTTGTTTTATTATGAGTAAGGTACGATATAAATATTTTTATTGCAATTTTCTAACCAATACGTATGCCATGTGTCTGCGCTCAATTACAGGCCAAATACACAAAATTGTTTGTCTGGATTCAGAGAAAAGGATAATAAATTGTAAGATTGTTTAATAAATATCCATAGTTTTTGTGAGACTCTAGATTCTACAACAATTTGACCGCTGGTGGAGCGGTTGTGGTCATCCCATGCACGATGTACACTTTATAGAAGAGGAAGGAAGGGCGAAAGTGTAGAAAACAACAACACTCCTCAATCTCGGTAGTGAGGTACATTTAAATAAATGCACTAACCTTTTCAAACGCCACGGGCCATGGTGAATTGATTAAATGAGCAAACTTGCCATTGTCATTAACATTAAAAGAGCAAACAATAAGAAAATGAAGAACAGGGAGAACAAGAGGAAAGGCGTAGGAAAAGGAGCGAGTATTAAATACGTAATTTAGCCATTGTAAAGTCAAACTCATTTCACCCTCTTTCCTTTTCTTCCAAACTTCCATGCTCGATATATTTCACTCACCTTTTGTTAATTTGGAATAGCTTTACTGGAATCAAAAGCCTCGCACATGGCATCCGCCCATCTATACATCATCAACTTACACGAGTGAACATAGCAAAACCATTCCATTTTCATACATGAGTCAAGATATATATTTAGTAACTAAAGTGGGCCCTTCTTTCCAGGGAATGCTTGTGTAACCGCCAACCAACAACAATTCATGATGAGATGAAAAAGGGTGGGAGAAAACAAGGCTAGCCCAACGTCTGATTATACAATCTATCTAGCAAGGATAAATTAGAGAGAATAGAAGGGGTAGAGACGGAGCAAATGTACCACTAAAGACATTGCTATTAGTTTCCTGTTTCTGTGCAAATTCACCAGAAGCAGTGGCAAGGGAAGACAATTCAAAACAAATAGATGCATATTTTACTACTACATAGCAGCGGGGAAGGGAAGTAATATTTCCAGTCGTTTGAGCCACACCAGCAAAGCACCCCAAAATAGGATTATCTTGTTGGTGGTTCCCACTTTTACTACTAGGATACTAGGAACATATACGCTTTCACCAGAACAGTCATTGTTATCCACCTGTATAGCCGAGCCATACACAAAATTTCAGGATAAAACAAGGTTCATCCTCCTCCACCCTATTCTGAATATTCGATAACAATATTCCGTCCGTCTACACACAGGATATGCTGCTGATTATACACATTTATTTCCATACCATTCAAAGTGTGAACCGCACACTGCTATATTTCTCAATGAGAAAGTTTTCGCTTCCCCTCCTCTACCACAGGACTCCCCAATTTGCTTTCTCTCTTTTAATGGAAGCCATCCTCTCTCCTAAGCTAACCTCTCAGAAGGTCATAAAAGCCTTGTAGGATCATATAATGGCCCGTCTTTCTGACAGAGTGTTAAATTTATGTTGTATACCAGTCCTATGCGAGCCGTCTCGACTCCCTTCATCTCTGATTTATAGGTTTTTCTCCAGTGTCATTTACTTTGTTTATTCCACACATTATTAACAGTAGGTGCAAGACAAGAGAAAAAAGTATAAAAAAGTAGCATCGCCACACGGGATGAAAGTGGCCGCCTGAGCAGAGAGTTTGCATTTGTTTTACTCCTTTTTATTCTCCACACCAAACGATCCAGTTATGGTTAGTCCACTATTAAAAATAGAGTACAATAGCCATAAATAACATTGTAAACAATGTCCAGGACTAAAAGAACTTTTCCTGTCACTTCCATTCTTCTACATCTTGATTATAATATTCCGCAAAGATAATAAAACAGGTAATCATCATACTTTTTTTAGTAATATGCATGCGCTTTTAACACTTCATCTTCATTTAACAAACAAAATTAAAGATCATAATAAGTATTTCTTCCCATTATGCTTTTTTCTTACGACAGCATCAGCCATATAAAGGCGACATGACTGCTTTGTGGTGGCCTGAAGTTTTATTTCCTTACCCATCGCAGCTACTACAGTGCCACTGGCATCATCGGCTCCCTAGAGGGAAACTGATATCTAATTCTGACTAAATTAACTGCTCCTGCTCAGCACTATTCATGGGCCACACGGCCACATTACAAACGCTTTGACACAACATTCTTCTTCCTTTCCTCCTCCTCAAAAAAACTAAAATAACTGAAACTGCGGATGCACAAAAATATTCCCCGAACGTTCGTTTGTTCTGAGAGCCCAATTTTATCCATGCAAAGTTTATTTTTGTCCGCACCGTCTGTTCCACAGATGTATCGAGGAGCAGAATACATTTTAGAATCCCACACCGCTCCATCACCAGGACAGGGTATGTGCACAAGAGACATCAAGACAGTTTGGGAAGATAATCATTGAAACCCAGCACGTACTGTATTTCGTTGAGAATAGCAAAATACCATTATTTTTCTCGTTTTCTTGATACATTTGCTATCCGTTTTCATTCGATTAAGTAGTATTCGCTGTATACTAAATAAAAATCCCATAATCATTGAATCATGTGAACCTATAAAGATTTTGATTTCCAGTAGTATTTGTTTTCACCGATCGTTGATGCCCACCTAGACAGACAAAATCAACTTCTAATAATTTCCAATAACGTTTCCCTCCCGGTAGTCCATCAATGCCGAAAATAAACAAGTAAGGAGAGTTATACCGGAATTCTTCCTCAAAAACCGGTACTTCATGAATGGAATGTTTAAAAAAAGTACGGAAGGTTAGATTTCACAATTGACTTTATCCCATGTTTATTTGGCGCTGTACAAGATGTGTCATAATAATAGTGCATATTAGTCACAGTTGTGGAGACTGTCGTCATCCGTATTTTATATTAGACATAACTTTAATGAATGAATTGTCATGAATGCAATTATTATGATGAATAATCAAAAATATAAAGGATGTAAATTTTACTAACCCAGTCAGTCACAATCAGATAATAAACATTGGCTCAATTATACCAAACCAACTTATGTTGACTATATGTGATCGTGTATGTAGAAATGATTGCACCTCAACAACCTAAACTGAAACTGCATAAAGTTAGCAGACAAAAATAAAACTCAATTATTTTTAAATGTGTTAAATATAATTGTTTGTATAAATAACGTGGCTTGAATTGTTTCCTAAAATGTCATACATAAAGCAGGATTTTTTTAAGTCAAACTTTTTTTAAGCCACTGAAATTCTGTCGCAGGAAGCACCAATAAATTTACTTTGCCCTCGCTTCATCTACTTATTATAGAAAGTCAATTTCACGACAATATAAACGCCCACTTATTCCTTTCATTTCAAGACTTTCACTCTTTCAATTTAAACTTCTTCAGTTAGTTTTATCGTCATGAAAGACGAAACGCTATTTGATTTTTAAGATCCCATTTCCCAACTGCAGTAATAACATTTGTCTACTATGGTTGTCGATCTTTTCAATTCTCTTTTAGTAGGTACTTATATCTACTTTTCCAATACAACTTCAATGAAGAATGAACTTCAAATCTACCTTGGACAGTTATATAAGCTCTATAGTATTATTCCGATGTGCATATATTTTACCTGTCGCATCCAAACATAAGGATTCCTTTTTTATCGGATCAGTGTAATATTCTTTCTATTTTTGTACAACCCTTTCCATTTTCTTAGAAAAGCACACTTACAAGAAAGCAACCAAAAACAAATCTTCTTCCTTTATCTTTAAATTGAATTTGAGGTGCACGAATGCACTATCCATAAAACTTCACAGCCCAGTAAAATAAAACGTTCGAAGAGGTACATTTCTCTCACCAATTTCCAAACTATTAATAAACAACTTCATAAGGTTCCTTTCATATGGATTCCACATAAAAACTTTATATTTATCTAGTGCCTATCGTAAGACAAACTCAATCTATCTAACAATTGTGTTCGGCTATTCTTATGATAAAGTGGGGGAAACTGAACTCCTCATCCAAATTTTATCTTTGTTGGGAAACGAAAATTCTTATAACTTTCCATCTATAATTTATGAAGAAGTGTAGGTAAGCAGTTTTATATACGGGAAAATTTATGATTTTACCGAACTGACTTTGAATTTTTTGTTTGCCTCACTTTTAATATGTATGCATATCCTTCGACAATATTTTTCAACAATGAAAAGATACACAGCGAATGAGAATTCATAAATTTGTGCAATGTGCTTGCATTCGATATTGCACGAAAGGAATATAGGTATGATATACATAACAATTTTTATCCATAAATTATTTTCATTCCTAATATTTGCGTTTATGCCAGTTCGGAAAGAAAGGTAGTGTTGTGAATAAACAGTCGTTTATTATGGTCACGGATTTCACAGGTTATTTTACCTCATTTTTTATCACAAAAATATTCACTTACATTATTTCGGTATACGCCAAACATTATCTCAGTTTCTACAAGAATTTATAGCGTTGACACTCCCCCATCCTTAGATCTGCTTGAGTTACGTTGATGCTAGGTACATATTAACTTGGTCAACATCCTCAAAGCAAAATGTTTCCCTTCAAAATCATTGTCACTTTCTATTGTGTAATTTTTTTAAATAAAAAAGTGGGGTTTGAAAGGAATATCTCATTGTTGGCCTGGAGGTACCTTAATAAATACGTGTGAATTATGATCGGAAGTTTTTATGAAGCATCACTCCCTTGGGCAATCGAACAGCGAAATACCATCCTCCTCTCGAAACTGACATTTGCTTTATTGCGTACATCGGGAAAGTAAAATTTTTCAATGTAAAAGTAAATAGGGCAACGGCTTTCCTTTAAACATCTCCAAGCCATTTACCAGGGAACACCGACATCATCATCGCTTTGCCTCCTCTCTTTTTTTCAAATATTATCCACAAAAAATACGAAGGCCAACCAGAATGGTTTCCGGAGTCTCCGGATACAATTGGTTTTGATATGACAGTAGAAGCTATCAGTACACCACCAGAAATTCAACCACTAGTCACTGAATAGATAGAAAAAGTTTACGTAAGAATATTGTATGCTGTTCAAGAAAAAACGAAGAAAGCAGGGCTTGAGCTTCTCAATCTTCCGCTCCCGTCAGAATCTCAACTTTCTAAACGAAAAGATACACGCATTATACCGACGAGAATAGTCTGCCAATATATGAATATAAGGGTGGAAGCTACGTAATAATATGTTATTTGCTGTGTAAAGAGAAATGCTATGCCAAACAAGACACAGCTCAACTAAGGTCTAACTAAGAAGATGAACTTTGAGCATATAGTTGGATCACCACTATCTATCTATATAGTATATTGCAGGCATTTTTTCATCCATCCAGAGAGAGCTGTCTTAACACTGCCAGCTAGCAAGAAAGGGCAATAAAAGAGAAGGATAAAAAGCGAAGGAGGCAGCAACATCATCACCACCACCCAAATCCACATAAAAATGAAACTTCAAGTTACACGCGACGAGAGAAAAAATGCCAGTCGTGTACCAGAAGGCAATGCATGATTTTTCCAGTTTTCTTCTTTCTGTAGACTTTCACTATTTTCGTCTTCTCTCTTTCTGATACCAGTCTGATGTCTGATTTGTATAGGTAATGTCTATACGCAAGAGTAGCACATTAGGTTGGTTGCTTGTTTCCATGTTCTAAAAAAAAGTTCTGCTTGCCGCTGTTGAGAACTGAACTGGTCTTCTATGAGTCGTTCCCTTTTCTCTATCGTCCCATTCTACTTAGCCCCATTCGACATCCTCTTCTTCCACCAGGCTCTGGCAGCATGCAGCCCTGCCAGTTTTGATCATGCACATATACACATTGGCACGTGTTTGGAAATACAAAACGAAACTCTTTCTCCTTTTTTTATATGCCCAGCAAGTAAAAACATAGTACAGACATCTCTTCGCAGGGTTGGGCCGGGCCACATAAGTAAGAATTGCCCAGTTTGTGAAGCATCACATCATGGAATTCACAACGTCAAAATCCATCGTTCCATTCCGGGGGTTGTGAAAAGAAAAAAAGAACTAGTGTTGCCCGCATTTTCCCTCAAATATAAATGCGTCTATACCTGTTTCTCATTTTCTGTACGCAGTCTACTCTTTAACAGGAAGTTATTGGAGGAAATGAGTGGGCATGAAAGGGTTAATAAAGAAAACTAAATTTACAACACTCACTTGACATGACATGTCAAAAAGGGTTTGCAACGAACTAGGAAACGAATTCAAGGTCTTTAGAGATTATATTAATTCGCTTATCAACAATCCTCAAAGCAAATGAACTGTCTCCTTTTATTTGAAAGCATATCTACATATGTATCTATAGCCTAAATCCAAATTCCGTGGTGGTGAAACAACGATCACATTTCAAATAGAGATACCAATACATCACAAGTCATCATTCCATGAAAAGTTCAGTGCTCGAGTGACAATTGTTTTCCCCTTCGTTCTTTTACCTGAAAATTTGAGATTCTGCAGATGGAGCTGTATCCCAACATCTAATCCGTCAGCTAGCACTTGACTACGTCATCCCACTTACTTGCAACTGATAGTCGCAGCCTTCATAATCAAAATTTTCAGCATTTTTATGAAACGGATGTAATTTTTTTGCAAGCCCAGTTTGTTTCTTTGTGAAGCACCACTTCTAATTAAAATCATTCATGTACATTTTTCCTTTTACTATCATCGATAAAATAGGTAATTCAATCAAAATCGTTTGAGTAGGAACTCGTTGTATGCCACTTTCATCTCAAAACGCACTAATGTACCGATACTGAAATAGGAAAAAAACTTATAAGTGGTTCACCAAAAATGAGAAAAAATATAGCTTTGCGTATTATTAGAATGTGTAGGTTTCCTTTCTATTCCCACTGTCTCCAGTCATACAAATGGAATTCGCCCTTGTTCATCCATCTTCAAAGCTGGAGCTTTCATTTTCATTCTAAAATGCCTACACAAATGTAGCACTATATTCATGAAGACTCAAACTACGCCTCCAGTATAGTTGTGACAGTAAACCATCAATGATCTTGGTATGTGTATCTCCGTAACTAGAAATATACCTTAGTGCATAGATTTGATATGAAAATCTTCTTGATTTCATGCTTCCTTCAACCTCGCCATATATTTCCCTTACATTTTAATCCTCTTCATTTAAATTCCAAATTGAAAATGCTCAGAGCAAAACGTGTTTCATTGGAATTTTCTCTGCCTTTCTTTGCATTCCTATTCTTCCTTTTCACCAACATTATCTTTCAGTTTAATAAATGCAAAGCAATCCAATTCCCATTTCCAGTAAAACAGTCGATTTACGTTAAGTCAGAAAAACAGCAACAGTAATGTGATGCATTTTATCCTGGAACCAAGTCAGACCTGTTGTTGGGAAGGATTCCCTTTCCAACGAAATTAAATGGGTATTCTTTACTC
>JAQGAI010003010.1:0-11362 GCA_034696905.1 Lepidocyrtus violaceus
CCCCCAAAATATTATCAATAGAGGAAATCAGTGATAGCAAAACAGATGCATAATATATTCTATACATATATTAAAACTTTTTTGCAGCAACTTTCTTGAAACTTTTTTTGCAGATCAAGTATAATGAACTTTTCGGAGGCCAAGTTTTAAGTTTTATATCAGATTTTATTGATGCAGCGCTTGCTCCAATTTGGGGAAGACCTTGGAGCAGCAGCGGTGTGAGAAAACTTGCGTTTGCGTTGCAAGAATTTTTTGCAATTATTTGAATGATTGCTGTCAATTCATAAATTTAGCATGTACTGTGATTTTATATTTTTGTATGGGCTAATAAAATTATCGTGTCAGAGGAAAAAACGTCTTTCAGAAGGATGCACCGGACCGGACTTTTTGTCAACAGTTTAACTGTTAAGAGCCAAGGGGCTAGGAAAACACTCAATTGATTGAATACATATTATAGTCCTCACTTTGGCTTTCTTGAAGCAGTTTGTCGCGAAAGGAGAAATACTGGTACAAATGGCTCGTACATACATACGTATATACATGAGTTTTATCGTCACTGCTATATAAAAAATGGGGGAAGTCTGATGTCCAGGATGTAACGGCCAGTGAATTCGTTCCTTCATTTCTTTTCAATTTGACTGGGTCTCTGCTTTGTTCCTTTTTTTCTTTGAGAAGTCTCCCAGCTGTCGCTCTTCATTCGCCAGTTAATGATGTCGATTGTGTGACAATCCTGGAGAAAAGACTTGGACCATCTCATGAGCGTGTTACAGAAGTATAAAAATTGGTGATTTCTTTTGGGTAGAGTATCTTGTATGTGGTACTCACACAAATAAAGAATTATTTAGTGTAGCGTGTGCGTTTTCTAGATAAGTAGTGCTACCTCTTGTAGTGGAGCGGATATACATAGAATACAATTGAATCACACCCATGAACTAAAATGTATGTATGTACCTAAGCAAGCACTTACATCAAAAGCAACAAATTGCTAAGAAAAAATGTTGATGAACATATATAACAAATCAAAGACTTGTCGTGTTTTAGGTAGGTAATATTATTGCTCCTTTTTTTGTAGGAATTTCTTTCAAAAAGGGCTTTCCCCTTTGTTGTGTAACCCATAAATTTTGTGCACATGCCGAAGAGTGACTTGTAAAGGAAAACCAAATAAATTAGAATTGTGTATTTATTTAGTTTATTAAATTGTACAATATATTCTAATCATTATTTGATTGTTTATTTGCTGGTCTTTAGGACTAATAGTTTTGGCCGACGACACAATAAGTAAAGATACCTATACATAGATTTTGATTCAATACTTGCACAATTCTTTGATTACATAATAATTTGCATTGTTGTAAAATACACTAGTAGTAATAATTATACTGGATGGAAAAGAGATGAAAAGCAATAAATTGGACTGCGGAAATATAATTTGTCGGCTGTTTTAACAAAACTTCAATTATGATCAAGCTTTAAAATCATCTACAAAAGTGGAAGGATAAATGGGAAATGGCAACGAAGAAGGTGTTCTGAGCTGAGAATAAGCTTCAAGTTAAAAATCTCGAATAATACTGCTTAAAACCTCTGACAATTAACAAAAACTCTTACAATAGATTAAAACTGGCTTTAAAACGGAAATGCAAATACACAAACATAAATTGTAAATCAGTATCCTTTCCAAATAATATGGCTAATCTAGAAACTTATGGCTCTATCTATTCTAATTCTAATAATTGTAACATTGAAAATAACAACTTAACTTAAATGGCAAATAATAAAAGTAGGTAGGTTGGAAAGTAGAATTGGCTCTACATTCCAATTTTTTCCCCTTACAACAACATAACGTCAATCAATCTTCCTTGACTGGAAAAATAGCAGCGAAAGTAATAGAATCAAATCAACAACATCATTATTGGAATCAATAAAACTCCTAGGCTTGTTGATAACGAGGTATTAAAAATGAAGTAAAACTGTAGTAAATATTTCTGGGATGATAAAGAGTCTGAGCGGAAAGCTCCTCCGGCTATAGTAGCACCAAACAGTAGTACCAAGTAACAATGATTTTCTTTAAAGACATTTGTAAATAACATGATTCCAGCTTCAGACTCGGTTTACAACTCTCTCCGATAACAACACAGTGCAATTAAAGATGAAACCGAAAGCACCAGGAGAGATGGGATTTGAAGAGCGGTTGAGCCACCATTACAGTCATCCACGTCTCTAATGATCCGATTCGCGTATTGTTTATCGTACACAATATCTTTATTGGAATTTACGTACCGTCCGTACTGATCTATTCTTCTAGACTCGGAGCCATCTTCATTCAAGGAAATAAGCCCAATGGAAGTATCCTGCAATGAGAGAAACAAACAAGCAATTTGTAATATGCTTCATTGTCAATAAGTTAAGGAGTTGAAGGGTAGGCAGTGGCTGAATATCTTGGGGCAAGGGATTGATGGGATAACTGGGGGCGAAACTGCAAACTCTCTTGAATCTCTTGACTCTTTTGAAAGATATCAAATTTTATTTCCACCAAAAAAAATCGTAAAAAACACAGCAGATTATGACAAGCATAAATTCTCTGTGACAATAATTTTATTCCATTTGTATGCATTTCAGCCTAACCGGATATTTCAGTTATAGGGGATTTTCTAGTAGTTAAGTGGTTCGTGTGTATGCATCCATAAAACGTGATATGATGTGAAGTGCACGTAGAAGGAATAGAAATAGAACGTTTTTGAGCCCCATTCCACATCCACATAACAGGATTTTTAAAGACAAAAGATGACAAAAGTGAAGTGAAAGTCGGAGGCAACTGACGTAAGGAACAAGATGAAACCCATGTTTTTTGTCATAATATGTATGCTCAAGACATTATTTCTGGGAGAAATACTTCCAACCAGTATCCCATGTAAATGTAGAAGGAAAAAGAGGAAATATATTGAAAAAGGAAGAAATATAAATGCTCAGTGTGTAGTGTATACCTCAGGAAAAAGGTGATGAAGGAGAACAAAAAAAAACGGAACAAATGATGAATAATTCAAAGGAGAATGTCTTGCTCTTATCAAAGCGTTTTCATGTTGGGTTGGTTGGAGGAACGTAGACAATACTTTTTTGAATAAGATCTGTGAGCTGTGAAAATACTTGGTACGGAAATAACCATCTCTGTCTACTACTACTACTACATGCACAAAGTAGTAATAGTAGTACAGACAGACAATAAGTCATAGAAAGTAAATACATTATACATATCTGCATAGCTAAAAGAGTTCAGGAAGTCATAGTTCTTGTGTACTTGTTGTATTTATAGCATATAAACACACAATACATTCATCGGATCACAACTCACAACAGCTACGACATTGAAAAGAACAAGCCCGGCCAAGTCTTGGCTGAGCCTTTTCACTTCTTTGCAGGAATTTCTGTTTTTTCTTCTTAACTGAAATGCTGAATGCATAAAACAGGTCGCATTGATATTGCTTTGTTGCATTTAGAGTGTGTTTAACCAAGAGATTCTTCGTTTAAAAGCAAGTTGTATGGAAAGAGAAAAAAAAGGTATTTCAAGAGAGGTGAAGGATTATTACAAGAGACAACCCTTTTCCTATGAATTCCTGTACTTTATCTCGCTGACCTTAACTCACTCATATCATTCCAAGCTGTCTGTAAGCTAAGTACGTACTCCAGGAGAAAGGCTTTTTTCCTTTCTCTTCTTCTCCAGTTTAGCATGAGAAAGGAAAAGGGTAAGAATAGGAATAAATATGTAAGGAGAAGGAGAGGGATTACTTGTGAAAAATTGAAAACACACACGAAAGCACTTGTCTTACCTTAAAAAGCAAGTTGGTAATTCCGTAGTACGGGCCGAACAAACGTAAAAGGACTTGTTCCGTGTGGAATGTTTGAGATGCTTTTAGGAGGGTCAGCCGAATGTCTTCCCGTTCTACATAGTCTTTATCTTCCGTGGTGATCACCTTGTCTGTAGGAATTCTTCCCCAATGACACTGCCGAAATTCTGTTATTGCGCGTGTTGGACCGAAAGGACACACAAGGCGGAAGTTTGGTGAGACTAAGCCGGCTGCCCAAGTTGCGTTCGCATATCCGTCTGCAGACACATGGAAAAAAATTATTTAGGTATTAGCCTCATAAAATGCATTCAAATTATATGGGATAGCAGCAGCAGCCACTGAATAGGTATAGTTTAAGGCATTTGTGTACATCATTTTAGGAAATCACACCACAGCCATTCATCCAGCTATATTATATTTCCGTTGCACACTTTCACCATCTTTCCCTTAAATCATTTTTGTGGTATGATATATATGATAATGATAAAATTAATCTTGTGTAATGTCTCTCCAATGCATATTAAATTTCTCCTCATTTCGCCACACTCATTTCCCTGTGCTGCCCAAAATTTTTGGAATTAAATTGCAACGTTTGGGTGGTAGCAAGACATTTCTTCTTCTTCTTCTTTAAAGTAACGTGAGAGGGGAAGGGATAGGGAGGGAGTAAAAAGGAGGGCAACGACTGTACAGCAATCTAAAGTTTTTGTGGACTTTGCTATCATCACCATTACGCTTGAGTTTTTCCTAAAACACAATATCAACTTTTTCAACGGTAAATAAAAGCTAAGAAAACGGGCCGGCCCAGTATACTTACCAGTATTTAGAAGTGGTGTTAAGTGGTCAATGAAAGCAACATCTCCTTGGAAGGTAGCTAAACAGCGGAAGGCTCCAAGGTCCCCGTAAAATCCTTCGGACTCGTTGTCAGCACAGAAACTTTGTTCATTAGCCAAACCGGGTGCATCTACCCATTTATCAAATTTCATGTCATTATATTCCCTTTTCAAGAACTCATCTTCACCATTCTCCCTCCCTCCATAGAAGGTTTTCTCTTCATTCTTTACCACTGGACTATTCTTCTTCCGCTTTCCCTCTTCTCTTAAAATCCATTGTTATGCTATAACAGAGCCATGAGCTTTTTAGTTATTGATAAGTTGATAACAATGCTAAACTGGTTAGTGGTACTTGTTCTCCATTAATACATCAGGTTCAATGAGTTGAACCCTCCGCTGGAGAAAAGAGAAGAAAGAAAGCGGAAAAGGGGAAGAGCGATAATAACTCCCGATTACAAAGCCCTTTTATATCAATTTGGAGGTGTAATAATATTCATGAAGAGAATGAATGAAGATGAGCAAATAATGGCTGTTATTATTATCGTAGTCATCATCAGTATTATTATCACATCCTTGTCATGTCATACCAAGATTGCTCCCCACACACAATGAGCAAAGGGTTTCCGGAAGATTAAGATTAGGATCTTTGGCTCCGGGAACACAACTTCCCCCAGAGAAGAAGCCAGCCAGAGCTCGCCCAAACTGACAACGGGTTGGATAGATGAGTCCAGAGTCTCTCAACACAATCAAAGGAATATTCCAGCCGGTCAGTGAGCTCACTGAGCCATGACAGGATCTCTTTCCTCTCAAGTCTACTATCGACTGGACGCCAGCATCCGCTCTTACTACAGCAACAGCGTATCTGTTCCATGTAAAAAGTAGCGTCTTACATACATATAGTCGTAGTCAATACATGCATAAAACTTTTTGCTGATTTTTTTCTCTTACAAATGACTACTATACTCAAGTCGATTTGAAGGGAATAAAATAATAAATAGCTACTTCATTTGAGAAATGAATAGTTTTAGTTTAATAAGCTCAAGTAAAAAGGAATAAAATATGTACCTGGAAGCATCTGTTTCATCATCACCAAACCTTTCAGCCTCGGATAGGATTGGGGTAAGTCTCAGTCGTCTATTATGTAAAACATTAAAGTATATTTATAAGGAGATTAAGTAAAAAAGACTAAAAAAGAGCATGTCGGGCCCCTCCTAAAAACCTTCAGAAAGGTAGGAAAGTAAAAGCTAACTAAGACTATATAAAAATTTATGATGCTTACTTTGATCCAACATATGCTTCCCTTGCATCCACACTAAGAACGTCGGCTTGCCCCGTGGTGATTTTCCGCATACAGTCCTCCTTCCCTTCCCCTTGAATGCACTCAAAATATGGAGCTATCCGCCTTCCATACGATGCCATTAGGAGTCCTTTGCACTTCAATTTCTCTACCTCGTTCCGAACACAGATCCTCACAGTTCTTCGACTCGGGCATGATGGCTTTTCAATGGTCATTGTGTAGTTTCCCCGATCCAGGTACGCCAAAGGAGTCACTGTTGCGGCCACCGAAGTTGGAACATGAAACTCCACTTCATCTGCCCCAAATTCTAAAATATCTCCCAGCCAAGAGATTGCAGGACGGGGCTGCACTCCGCTCAAAATACTACTCCCAATTGTCCGGTGCAGAGTGATTTGTTGCTGAATATCTGCAATTGTGGACGCAGCGGACAGTCGATTTGTTACAAGGTAACTTCTCCAGGGTCTTCCAGCCCAGGTACATGGATTATTCGTATTTATTGGGCGAGAGCTTCCATCAGGACATAAAAAGGAGTACTCTGAAGCACTCAGGCTAAATCCACTACTGCCACTGTTATTACCGTTCCCATTGTTATTTCTTCGGCTACCCTGGCCGTTATTTGTGTCGGGTTGTAATGGAGTTTGATCGCTGAAGAAGCGATATACCTGCATCAAAAGGGAACGAATTGAGTTATTTCCGGTTATTGAAAGGATTTGTCTAGTCACTCCTTTTTAAAGATTATCTTTTGGTTTTCTTATATTCCATTCCCCCATATATATCGAAACCTTAATATTTTTTACGATCTCAGTTGATTACATTTTGAAAAGTAAGATTTTTCCTTCCAATAATAGCCAAAAGGGTAAATCTTTCTCAATTACTACAGCTTTCTGAAATCTAACAGCCCACTGGCACGATAATAATAACCATACTTTTACCCTTTCATTTCACCATAATAACTTTGATCATAAATGTTTATATGTTCATTTATGGTTCATTCATGCCATGATCATTCCATTTAGCAAGTTAATTGCCAGCCCTGACATTAAGCTATTAAAATCTCTTCTAAATACTGCTTCTTTCTTACCGTATCTAATTTCGTCCACGCAATATCACCGCCATTTTCCGTTAGGCACCGCAAACTCCCTCGAAAGCCGCTGAATTGATCATCCTCCTTGCATTGTTGTGGATTTTGACACAATGCACAAAGTTTGCTATATCTTTGCTCTATGGAGCGGAAAAATAAGACAAGAACATAAAAACATTGTACAAAATCACATTCATATTGTAATAATGGAGACAGAAGAAGGGAAAGAGAAAGAGATGACGGGCAGAGGTATGTTTGTAGAGAAAACATTGACTTTTGACTTCTTCCCCTATTAATTTAGAACATAACAGGAATACACTTTTAGAGCTTTATTCCTACCATTATGGGAAAATACTTTTTTTTCTATGTCCCATGTCCCTCCCGTTCCAATTCCCTGTAATTTTTTTTCTATGAGAGGGTATAAGAGCACTACTTAGAAAATAATAAGTGTAAAAAATGAGGAGAAAAGGGAAAGTAAAAACGGTTGGGGAAAGAAAGTGCTTGGAACTCGCTCTTGTCAGAGAGATGATAAAAAGCTTAAAAAAATAGGAAGAACAAAAGGAAAAGAAATTCCTCCCTTTCCCTTTTACGACCACACACACACCGAGCCACCAAACTGGTGTCTCGGTCTTTTTTTCCCTTACTGTATTCGCCATCAGTTTTCGTGTCCGGGGCCCAGCTTCCAGGAATGCAGGAATCGCCAAAGAAAATGTAGGCAGAAGAGATCTCCCTCTCGATTGTTGTCAAATCTACTGAGCAATCTCGTACCATTATGTTTTTTTGCATCAGTCGAGCCAAAGGCACCTCCCAGCCCGATGTACGAGCGAAGCCAGTATGACATGATTTCTTTCCTCGTAAGTCTTGCAATGATTTAATTTGAGCTGAATTACGGACAACTGCGACTGGCTCGTACCGAAAGCTTCCTGCTGCCCCTGCAATTATTATATTACATTACAACAACATTGTTCATACCTTTTTCCCAAGGAGGGACCGTAATTTCTGGATAGTTACTACGTAAGTACTTCACCCTTATTACTGCATAAGAGGAAAGTGCACAGTTTGCTGAATATTTTTCCTCACAATCATCGCAATAACTATCCTAATAAAATGACATTACTTTTTTTCTAAGGATAGAGCTTTTGGGACATTAGAGTTGAAGTGGCCCGCAATGAAAATCTCTTTCTTTAAGTGTCAGCCGCTTATGAAAATATGCACGTAGTATTATTGCAGAAGGATTTTACTTCTATAAACTTCATTATACACTTATACTTTTTTACTGTATAGAGGGACCGCTGGAATAAATTGCAAAAAAATATATTATTGGGCTTTATGGCTGGTTTCTTTTAATAACTCCAGTAAAAAAAATCAACACTACTGACTCGTGACATTGAACAAATTTATTATTGCAATTCATATATATCTGCACTCTCCACAAGTGATGTAATTGTCTTCTGTAAAACAACGTTTTTGCTAATTCACGGCCAACATTTGCATTTAAAAATCATTTATTAGTGGAACAAATGCGAAGAAAATGTTAATATTTAAAAAAATATCATTCAGAGATTTTAATAATAAAAACATTTAACTTCAATCAAAACTTTGGAAAGAAGCTTCCAAGTTCCAAGTCAAGTCGTCAGATTTTCTAAGAAGATGTCCAAACGTCAATCAAACTTTGAAAAATGTGTACCGTGCTTCTTATTGTTAGCATTGACAAATAGAATAAGTAATAAAAATGTTTCCCCTTCCCACGTAGACCCCACTAATGTGGGAATTATACTGGAATGTAATTGATCGATTGGTATGACGTTTTACGAGAGCCATACTAGTGTATTGTATGGGGTCTGTAGATGTTGGGTAATCCGTCACTCTCGTTTGATGGATGGCGGTCATACGATAAAAAAATGCTCAGAGGAAGAGGCCGTGTTTATATACTCATGAAGCAGAATAAAATTGGCTAGTGATGGAAAACGTAAGAAACCAGTTTGAAATGACCTTCTAGTTCTAAATGATCATATGTCAGTACATACTTCCGTAGCTACTTAACGTAAATGTTTTGAGCAGATCAGTTTTTTCGAATAATTACCTATGACATTTGTCTAAATATTGAGTTTACAATTTGATTGACATCCAATCCATCATCTACCTACATTATATAATAAGTAGGTTATATAAGTAGTTAAATCAGATTGTTGATGGAATCACAAAACATTTAAAACTCAGTTAAAAATCAAGACCAGAACAAGAATGTTAATGTGAATAAATTCCCATCACTTATTTAAAAAACGTTAATGTACATACATATTAGTGACTACCTACTTATCTTAAACTGAAATCACGATTTTTATTTAAGGTCTATAATACCTCATTATTTTTTCATTGATCGGGGTCGTATGTCATTGCAGATATGTGTATTGTGATTAGATTTGGAGGCTACTTGACCAATCTTCTATAATAAGGGTGATGCTAAGCAGAATAGCAAATAACTTTTTTTATCTTGGGAAAATTACACCACAACAATTATATCAGCAATGTTTCTTCAAATGTCAAGTTACACGTTATGAAGGGCACTCTACGTGCCACAATACCTAGATATTTGCAAAATACATCAAAGACTTGAGAAAAACAGAGCTTCTCATTCAAGCACTTTATTGCTTGACATTCGCAATTTATCGAATAATCTATGAACATATAATTACGAAGGGACTTCATAATGTTTTTCTTGTTCCTTTCTTTGATTGTTAAAGGAAAATAAAATCCGTTGGGAAGTGCACACGTTTAAGTTCCCGAAGGGATATCTATCATTTTGTACGTGCCACTGGAGGAGGCTGCTTCAGCGTAGGTTTTAAGCACACGTTCTTTGCTCTAGCTTGTGTAATGTTCTGAAGTAAGAAGAGTACCTACCTACTTGTGTCCAAGCACAAGTTCACGGATGGGAAACATAAGGAGATTCTTCATTTATTGTTCTTTATTATTGCTGCTTTATTTTGTGTAATTCTCGCTCGCAGTTGAGATTGTTTTGAGAGGCCAGAGCTTGATAGCTGTTCTATTCGTACTCGGAGTAATAATACCTCACAACAATAAAACTTTGTTTCTGCTGCATATAAAGAAAATATTTAATATGAAATCATGATTGGACTGAAACGGCAGCGCAAAATGGTCAAAACGTTATTTGAGTACGTATTAACTGTAATAAAAGCCAACATCTTAACCCAGATTCACATCTCAAGGGCTTCAAGGAAACGGAGAGTTGTAAATATCGCACGCAATATGCGTGGAAATGAACCGAGAAGAAGCAACGAACTGCTCTCCTACATAAGACATCCTTATACTTGACTTCATAGTATATACCCACCTATATCTCTTCCTCTGTCTGTATCATATATATATAGTAAGCAGTGAATTGCGCGTAACACAATTAAAGGAATCCAGATAATCACATTTGAGAACCTCCACGTGATGATGCTGAATCTGCTTCGAAGAGGAGGATGAGATGAGAATTAATGAACTTTACTCAACTAGAGTAAAATAACGTGCACATGGGTGATTTACAACGAGAAAAGTGGGAAATTAGCAAAGGGTTGATGAGTCAGCCATATAAACCCATCCTACCATCCATGCTACAGATACTTCAACTAATACTACATGAACCTTTTTCTGATTCTGGATCGTGTTGTTTATAACGAACTTTATATAGGGCCATATTTGCATTTTCTTACACTTTTGTGGACTTTAACTTGGAAGTCTAAGCACGACTGACTTATCATTTTAACTTTACAATGTAAACAGGAGTTCAAGTTGGGGTATCTTAAGATCATATCATAATACTAGTCATTGTCTTGGTCATTCATGCCTTGATCGCAGTGGATTAATTAAAGACCTATTGCTGTTAAACATAAATCTGCATCACAGTACAGTGGAGGGGTGCCATATCAATCTCACAAAAGCAAATAGGATTGCAATTTATCTGCAATTACTAAATGGCTAACAGCGTGTAAGGGCAGACGTGTTCTGGGGCTAAACATTGAAAAAGGACTTAAACTATAAGCTGATGCTTGCATATACATAATGTACGTATGAGTCACACTTCATATTTTTATTGAGTCAGTCATAAACACAGTATTTCATGTAGTCTTCAGTCTTGACCTTCATGAATTTCGTTCTACAATACCGTAAAAAGGGGTATAAATGGTAATACCGCATGTCATCACGTGGTTCAATAATTAAAAGGGCCAAACTACTTTATGTCATACTCTTGTGCAGAGTCATAATGTCAGAAACGTTGAAAAATGTAATTGTGGATCATAAAAGAAGAGTG
>JAQGAI010003011.1:0-11362 GCA_034696905.1 Lepidocyrtus violaceus
GGAGCTTTCTCTCCCGCTCACAAAAAATAATGTAAGCTTGTTCCCCATTCCCTCATGCAAATGCCATGAAATGGAGTAGTAGGCAAGAAGTATTCGAGTGTGTCTATTTTAGTCTCGGAGATCCAATAAGTGAAAGGAATTAGATTTTTTTACAGGCAACAGTGACAATTATACTGGGAGTGAAAAGCGTCTGGGATCTGCTCCAGGAATAAAATGCTTTTCAATGTCACTGCCAGACACACAGATACAATTTGATAAAGCGGACGTACGTAAATTCATTGTATCTATCTTGCTTTCTCTTTTTCTGTCTCCTTCCGTTGGCGTTGCATTGTTCTCTTTTTTATGGCGTTTTGTTATGATGGAGCGGGACTGTCTGGTTGTCACTTCTGTTACAACACCAAAAACTTTGTTAGGGTAAGCAAGTGAAAGCTGTAAAGTGGAAATAAAGTTTCCTTTTTTTATTGAGCTCCCACTCTAAACGATAAAATGAAGATTGCTTTTATGTGGTTGTTTGAGTAGGGACTTTAGCGTCCAATTATTTGTGGCTCACTTTCAATTCGGTAAAAAAATCAACATGGGTAAGTAAATATAATTGGAAGGAGCGTTCCATTCGAAAGGCTTGTATTTAAACAAGTTAAAGTCAGTTCATAAGTAAGCTTTTACATAAGAGAAAGTTTTTTTTTTCAAAAGTGGAAACTTAAGTACGATCCGATATTCTTGTCTGTTGTTGTTTTCCAAATTATAATCTGTTATGGAATTTTTTCCATTTACAAATCGTGATGTGACATAAAAGATGCCATATTTATTTATGTGTTCATTCCAACATTACATTGGATCGTTATAAATAATGATCTTCCTTTTATTTATATTCCTGAACGGTTTTAGACAAGTAATTCAATCGGTATCAAAGAATTGCTGGGGAAAATGGAAACTGAAATGGAAAAAATCTCGCAATTTATTATTTTGTTCCTCCGTGGGGATTTACAAACGTAGTAAAAGGGATTTGGGGAAGTTATTTCGAATATGAAAATGGAAATGTCAATCCTTTGATGTTTAACATGGTATGCATTACCATGAAATGACGCTGGATCGAAGGTGCCCGTTTCATCGTATTTCATTTTTCCTTTGGTTGTGACTACAGCTGTAACTAAACAAAACATAACTAAACAGGATTTTCTTGGCCCGATGGGTTTTATAGCGAAGCTTTATAGTGGGAAGGAGAAAAAGAGAAAGTCAGAAGGTCAAATGGAATGGGAGTAAAAGTTTTTAGCATTTTATGTATTAGCATGCGGCTCCCCTCCCAGCTGCAGTTTTGTTTAAGTTGTAAAACTATGTAGTATAATAAATTTAACTCAAACAGAAACTCTAATTAGCATACATAACTACATTTCGGAATTTGTATATTAATGTGTAATAAAAGTTGGGAAAGTAATCAGGGAGAATATTGGATTTGTTTTTGTTTGACTTTTGATTATCCTTCTCCCATTCCCTTTCTCCGATCTCCGATCTGAGGAATTCTGAACAGATTTTGTAAAGTAGCATTGTTATATTGTCTGCCCCATTTTATGAAGCTGTTATGATTATTACATACATGACTAAACAATAAATTAATTAGGAGATTCATACAATGATTGCGATCAAAACTTGTATTAGATTTCAAAACTAATTTATGTGATGATCTGGATTCAGTCGTTAAATGGAACATTTGCTGACTAGGCCCATTGAAGCCGCAATGCTCATTAAAAGCATCCCATCCCAACTTACGTTTTATGATCAATTAAATTAATCCGTGACTGCGCGAGGCTCCTGCTTTCACCATCGGGTTTCCTTTCCAAATGTAGGTAACTGTAGCTGGCTACAAGTTTCTGGCATTCTCCACAATCATATTAATATGACTTCGCATGTAACACTGCCGCAAATTGGGATCTTTGAAGAGCCCTTGTTGGCCTCCTTCTTATTTAGGTTAGTAACGTTGAATGGGTAGTGTAAGGGGATTCCCGGAAAATCTGAATAATGGATGTCAACTGCTAATTCCAGAATTGTCCAAGTGGAAAATGAGATCTTCTGAGAAAATACGGAGAGGGCTCTTGTACAAAATGCGGGGAAATCTACTGGGAACCATTTCAAATTAGGTAATAATATAATTTGGGTTGGATCAGGGTTTTGGCAAATTAATTAAAAGGGATGAGAGGAAAAAAATTCGTCATCATTAACATTATCGTAGTACCAATCAAATCAACTTTGAAAATCCTCACAAACACAACTCTAGCATCAACAAAAATCGCACGCCATTGCTTCTTGACGACCTGTCCTAAATTGGCCTGGAAAATCCTAAATAATTTTAACTTCAGGGTTAGATTTTTCCATATTAGATTTCATATTAATCAAGGGTCAGGATAGGTCAAGTTCAAAGGAATGACTTTGTAAATCCAGCAAAAGTCCACCAGACTGGAAAATAAGTAGAGAGATAATCAGATACATTAATTGAAAGTAACTCTCAGCAGATAAAAAAAATTAGCTTGATCAAATGCCCTGTCATGATATCCCCCTGGCGTAGATAGCCTAAACGGAAAACGCTACTCATTATTCATAGGTTTAACTAAATAAATGAGCATGATTTGAATAATGTGTCCGACATGTGTCGTTCACAGGATGTGGGTTGTCTGACATTGATATAAAATGAGCTAGAACGAACCTAGACCGGATTACTAATTTATACGGGCTGAACTCAAATTCACTTTTGCGAAGGTATTTGCTTTTCATGGCAGCAAAACCTTGACCGCATCACATCACAAACAACTCATATCTGAATAGTGAATAGTTAACCTTGTATGTCATTTTTGAAGTTTCTGGACTGGACCACTGGACATGCATTCCTTTAAATTAAGTATTTTTGATGGATTGATATTGACATGCCTTTGGCGGTTTCATGGCGTTCTCTGATCTTGTCATATGGTTTCACCTTATCAGTAGCCTATCAAGTTTTTTTACGGTCAAAATGTGTTAAACGACTTGAGTTGCATCTTCCGGAACTATTTGTCCTTTTTGCTGTACATCGGGTGGCTTCATGGTCCCATCAAAAAGATTCCAAGAGAAATTCCATGTTAAATGTTCGCATTTTCCTTTTTGTTGAGATGCAAAAGTTTTTCCTAGTACTTTCCCCAAACTTTCTCCAGTCTTGGATCTTTTCACTCACATTCCCACATCTTACCCATTCCAATCCTCTCAGCTGGAACTTTACATGGACGCGAACTCAAATAGAAGCAGTTAGGAGGATGGAATCCCATAAATTGTTTTTTACTGGAACACTTACAGATGTGCACAAGTCCGACAAATGTCACCTTGAAAATTCGTGGAAATGATTTTGAGCCGTGACCAATGCCTAAATGATGACTCTTCCTCCAACAAAAAGAAAGAAAACAATATAGTTATAGATATAAGCATTGGATCCCGTTCTTCCGAAAGGCGGCAGCTTCTTTCTCCGGGAGAAAGTAATGGAAAGTTGTGTAAGGTCATTTGAAGGTTGGCAGAAAACAAGAGGGGATGATGCACAACAGATTTACTGTCACGCACAGACTAACACTTTACATGAATTAATTGCTTTCACTGGAAGTGGGAGTGATTGATATTTAATACTGGAAAATGCAGTTGTGAAAGGGAGAGATTTGCGGAATAAATTGAGATGGGTTTTTTAAAATGGGTTGACATCATGGTAAAAAATGGGAATGAAGGAGCATGACAAGTGGAATGGAATGTGCTGAAGGCAAATTAACTGAGGATTGAAAATCCTCCACTTGAGTTACCATTATGCTAATTTTTGACGGCAAAGGTGAAAGGTGAACAGTCAGTTGATTTCCCTCTTTGAAAAAAAGTAAATCCAAAGTGAAAGGAAAAGGACATTGTTCCTGTTTTTTTTTTGTCAAAGGAAAAAGTTCAGTCACCCTTTGGGAGAGGATGAAAACTGTCAAACTGTGCAAATGACAGGAGGAAAGTCTTATTTTATAGGATGGAAATGGAAGGCATCGATATTTATAAATTTGGTAGGTGGTTTCTCTTTTGTACTTTCCCTCCCAGAGAAAGAATGGGGGGGGGGGCTGAGGAGAAAATCAGCTGTGTCATTACGCAAATTCGATGAGGGACTCAAATCCAATCCTTTCTGGATCTTCTTCAATCTCTTCATGAAGCTTGCTGCTCTTTATTCAAATAGAAAGGAAAGAATGGATGTGTTCATGTTTTGAGTACATGAAAAGTGTTCCCAAGAAAGGAAAGGAAAGAAAACAGCTTGGGGATGAATGGGAGAATGGATAAAGATAATGAAATGAATTTAGAATGAATAGAAATCGACCCGAGTCAAAGCTGGCAACTTTATATTGTTCTTGGTTGTGTCTGAAAAGAAGGTGTTTGCTGTGGCAAGACTGACTTTCTCCGACACTTTCACCACAATTGCCTTGTCAGCATTTAATCGTGCTCCAATGCCACTTCTAATTTACCCTTTCCCACTTTATCAGTCATGGTCACGCCATATCAATCAGTGGTTATGTGCCAGCCAGGACATCTCTGTAGAAGACTTTCTCTTGTCTTCAAAAACCGTTTTTTTTTTTGCTTTCTCCAGACACCAACTACACATCCGCTCAAGATTCCTTTTGAAGGTCAATTAAATTGGTGCTGGTTGTTTCGGAAAGCCGAGAGAAAAGCTAAACATGACAATGGCAATGCAGCACATTTTATTTTGCTCGAGCTTGATAGTCCCCTCATATGTCTTACTTGGCTTAGTTCGTGTTACGTAAGGTTGCCAATGCCATAATCCATTCTACATAACATAGCATAACTACCAGCAGTTGATACAAGAAACCGGAGAAAGCAAGCGAATGGATGACATGAATCCGCATTTCCACCGTTTTTTGCGCTCTGTTGTAAAAAGGACTTCCAGCGCTTTTTATTGCATAGATAGGATGCTCCTTCCTTTCATAAATCATGACATGAATTGCAGCAGAAAATAATATCACTATTTTGAAATCCAATCCAAAAACTTGGCATCTGATCTGGAATAGTTTACTATAGTAGAAATGTTCTTCCTTCCAAATCTGCAAAATATATAGTCCTTTTTATTGCTAATGACAGTTTTTATCCTTTAAGTGCATTTTTTAGCAACGGAGAAAGTGGAGAAAGTTGTTACTTGACTCTTTGTAATGCAACTTTCTTTTTTGTTAGATTTTTCGTTACGTGTTTTTATGTGGATGGGAGGGAGAGGATGAAAATTGGGATTCGTTGGGAAAGCTCATGAAATGGGTTACTATAATAATGGTAATGCTCGTGCTCTCGGGTGAAAGTATGGGAAGGAAAAAAACTGCCTTATGTACCAATTCATTGCATAGTATGCAATGTTTTTGTAGGATGAGGATGGATATAACTAGAGCAAATTGAGTGAGTGTGGTGAAAGCAGGGACAGGCTTGATGACGATGACGTTGTTAGACTGGATACATATGTGCCGAGTCATCGAGGGAAATGGTGATGTGATGATGATGCTGAACTGATGTGAGTCTTTTTTTTTTATTTCATTCCAGCTGTGGGAGAACCTTTCGGACCGATACATGCAGGATCATGCCATCTCATGGTCAAGGGTAATGGCCAAGTGTCGAGTGACCAACTCCCGGGATGTGGAGATTGCCGACCAAATTGAAAAGGTGAGTGAAGTGAAAGCAGGAGAAAATCATGATACATTTTCCGTATTATTTTACTGGGTAAATATGACATTTATTTGAGGCCGGGCTTAGTGAACATGTCTAGAGGTGGCCATATGCCACCGGAGATTTGTGTGGGTTGATTGGAACAATCTGGTATGGAAAATGCATGCGGGGATGATGATAAGAAAATGATTATTATTGATTTTTTGACTTCATAAAAAGTCAACCTCCAAAATCATCTTCAGTCAATCCAGAACGACTTTCTCCAAAAACCCGAATTTGTTATAGGTTTTGATGGTGGTGAAAACTGTGTTGGGGAGCAAGTGGATGCCGTAGATGCGTAAAACTGAATAAGACTGTGTAGTTGGCTAATAAAATGGGACTGAGCCCGAGAACATTTTAATACCTTTTTTCCTGGAACCCTTTCTCATGAAACAAGGTCAAGTATAGGCTAGCGGAAGATTGAAAAAAGTCAATTTAAAAAAATGTCTTCTCAATTTCAACACAACCTATAAGGCATGACATAAGAAGACTATGTTGGTAGGTTGTAGGTTGTAGGTGAAAGGGATTCAATAGAAAAGATACACGATGTGGTTGACCACGTTCCTAAACGGGAAAGGACACCTACAAATTTCCCCCCACAAACCTCCCACATAGTTTCTGCTAAAGCTAAATAGAGCAAAACACCATTGAGCTATAATATAATTGTAATTAGAGAAAGGGCGATGGCATCTCTATTGCCTTCAGTTAAGCCCAAGCCATCCCATGCTCAGGCTAATTACACTCGATTTTAATAACTCCAAAAATAAATCTAATTTTCCCATCTTAGTGCTTTCTCCAAAATCAAAAGCGACCCAAGAAGAAATTGAACAAAGTGGCTTCATAAATCTGTATTTTGCATACTCCAAGCCACCCAACTTACCTAGGAACTTTCTCCAAAAGTTTTTCTACCTATTTATCTTCAAGCGCAAAATGTAAACACTTTCAAGATGAGAGAAAAACGTCCCAAGCCCAACTTTCCCTCATCTCCCTCTCACCCAGTTTGACTTAACTTTTACTTTCTCCAAAAAGCCCACGCACACTTGAAAGTCAATTTAGAACCTCCATTACTGTCCCAATAATCATCAACCCATTCCCCGTTCTCCTCCACCACACAGCTACGGAAAGCGGATGAAAATTACTTTGTTATAACTTGAAGAGGAATTTATTCTAGTCCCTCTCCTTTACTAATTCCAGGGCACTGCTAACGACTTTCACTTTACTAGGTATGTAGTTTTCTGTTTGCTGTCGCTTTTAGTGCTTCCGGAAAGTTTTTTTTTTTGGAATTAAGATAAATATGGAGCCACTCACTCCACGCCCGTACAAATAATACAGTAAGCTACTTATAAAATAAAACTTTCACCGTGGAAGGAGAAAGTTATTGGAAGCCCGAACTATTGGATATCCTTTGCATGCTGGTTGAGGCATCAGCGCCATCCTCTTTCTCCTAACTCTTTCAATTAGCCTTTAATTAGGCAGTGCTTTCTCCACCGGTCTATCTTCAGAGTGCTCTGCACATTTTAGTAATCTGGAATGAAACGTTGTTTAAAAAGTTTGGCTTTTCTTCAGTTTATTTCCGAGGAAAGGAGTTGGCTAGTTTAAATTCAGATCATCATATCATCATCATACGCTTCCCCTTCCATCTACGATTTATGATTCTCGCTGATTACTTCCGGTAATTAAAACGGGAATCCAGCTGGCGTATATGATTTGGGTGTGGCTCTGGCGTACTAAAAACATAATCACTCCCCGTAGACCAGTTTTTCTTTGTGAAAACTAATGAAGTGAAGGCCAACAACCTTCTTCCTCTGCAAAATGTCTAAATCATCATTTTTTATTACATTTTCTTTTCTTTTCCTTGCAGGATCTGCATCGCACAGGCTGCACCGGCTTCGAAGTTGGGAAGCAGGCCATGCTGAAGCGTGTGCTGGTCTCCTACTCCCGCTGGAATCCGTCCGTTGGCTACTGCCAAGGTTTCAACATGATTGGGGCCATGCTCCTCCAGATGACTTCCGGGGATGAGACGCTGACGCTCAAAGTCCTCATTTTCCTTATCGAAGGGATACTTCCTCAAGGTAAGCAAGCAAAATATTATGCTATAATTTTTACCTAATTACAAATTACTTAATTTTTGCTTTGCTCAAAAATGGTCGTTTAGTTTCCTCCCTCCAAATTGCTCGCTTCCTGGTAAACATGATTTCGCTTTGAGTAACAAAATTGGGCACATAATTTCCAGCAGAAACGAGGTCTCTTCCTCGTTAAGTTAAGTAGTAGGTAATTACCTGCCTACTCTACTCAGCACGAACAGTTTACGTAAACTGTTTTTTTTTGTAGAATTATGTCAACGTTTTTTTAAGCAGGATATTTTGATGTCATGTGGGATAAAACGTGACATTTCCTGTTTGCTTTCTTTTTTACTGTCATCAACATGTTATCTGGACCACTAAACCTGTCAATACAACTCAAGCACTTCTTGATTTATAGAAGTATTTAGGTTTTTTTTGCACATAGTTCGTAGTTGCAGTTAAGTACGTCCTAATTTCCAATTTACGCTGTTTTTTGCCGTTTTTGTCATTGGACTAATTCAAAATTGGTTGTTTACGAGCTGAAGTTTTTTTGGGGGATTTTATGAAAAGACCATTTTTTTAATGATAACAAGCTTTGCGTTTTTGACAGAAGGGAAAATAAATTTTGTTCATTCATGTAAACAAGTGGGAAAGTGGTTGGACTCAACTGGAGATTTTAGTTTGATGAGAGATGGAAATGGCATGTTGCCTTTGCCTTTTCACCTTTATTCCCCGGGATTCATTTTCTTTTGTGGAGGAATCCTTTGGAAACTTTACATATATTGAATGCAGACTTTTTTTTTGCTCTGGAAGAATTTTTTTTTGTTCAGGCTGGATTCTTCGGAGAAAGTAAACTACTATGCTAACAACAAGCCTTGCTTGAAATCTTCAGAAAAAAGCTTGCAATTTGCAATCATCATCACCACATCACCCACTCTATTTCGCAATCAAATTCCATTCATTCCAAACATTCCAATCATCCATAACGGCAAACATTCCATTACTAACTTTTTCCTTCTTCTTCTTCTTAAGAAAAAAAAACCACAACGATCAAGTGCTCCGTCCGGAGGGGCTCAATCAGCAAGAAATGGAAGTAGCAATTCCACAAGTAAAAAGTTTCCTTCAAGTTGCAATACGGAGAAAGTAAAAAGTTATGAAGAACCCACTTGTTTTGGAATAAAAAGAAAGAACTAAAAAAAATCGAAAAAAACTTAAATAATAAATACCTCAGCTTTACTCACGAATTCTGTTTCATTTAAAAGGGTAGTCCAGTCGGATCCTCCTATGAAATATCCATATACAGCGACTCACCTAATCACAATGCAATTTGAGCAGTGTGAAGTTCCCACCAGGCCACATGACAAAAAACGCTTTCAAGTTCCAACCAAGCGCAAGCCCCCAACACATGTGAAAGCACATTTACTTACCAGTGCAAATAGGAAGGTCACTGCCGACACAACATTTGTACAGTAATTTATATGCATATAACATTGCAGTACTCCCCTCCTCTTCCCCTGCTTGGAATTTATTCCAAAAAACCCTGGGAATAATCATGGGAAATGTTGTTTTTTACCATAAAATAGTCATTGTCATTTTGTCATGATTGCTTTCACCTCCCTCCAAGTCAGTCATTTGTAGGTATAGTTAGGTATATGCACAAGCACTGATGCGATGATGCGTGTGTGGAAGGCCATTGCATTCATGCAAATGACGTAACATCACATAATGACATTACAAAATAAAGCTAGAGAAAAATATTCATCCAATTCCAAGCGTTTTTTTGTTACGAAAATAATTTCGTCCAGGAAGAGAATTTTTTTTGAGGGGGAAGCGGATGTCATCATGGCATGGCATATTATTACAAAGTGTCGGCATCCCAATGAACACTTGACAAGCGCGTGTATCATTTATTCCTAATTTGCATATATGCTCAATATTCTTTGCTTAAACTGCTACGATTACTTTTACGAGTATTTTCCGGTTTTTTAATGTGGAAGTTTTACTAAATGTCCCCGTTTCTGTTTTGTATTATTTTGCAGGTTACTTCAGCCAAGGGCTGAGAGGGCTGGCAGTGGACATGGCAGTATTCCGTGAGATTCTAAGACTTCGCAAGCACACGCTTCACAACCACTTGACCCTCCTCCAGAATGGGGATGAGAACCCGCCGCTGACGGACGTGTTCACGATGCACTGGTTCCTCACCCTCTTCATCCATTGCTTGCCAACGAATAGCGTGCTCAGGGTGAGTCTTCATTTTTGTTCCTATAAAAAATATCTAAATATGACCTTTCTTTTAAGCTGTGTAGTATTTAATGGGCCGTGTCTGCATCCGGAACCATTTGAGTACCAAGTCGCGCTCATGTCCCGCTTTCACTACTCCATAGGCTGAAGGTCTCTCTACGCTGGAGACAAAGGCCGCACAGATTTTAATGACTGTTTGAGAGCCATTACGACTAAAGCCATGGGTAATGTAGATGGAACTTTACTTTTCATATAAACTGCTTTCTTTGGAAAGGAAATAAAAATGAGTCCCATGTTACGTCATTACGTGGGATAAAAGGTCACGTCTCGGGGGCATGTCAAGGGCAAACAAATGACTGTCTGTTTGACTATGTTATCTTTGGCGAAGTAAGTGAAGCAGCGGCAGCAGCAGTCCAATGTCATTTTTGTATTCGGTTCAGCATTGAAATGCACTTAATGTTAGGTAGCCCACTTGAATTCTAGAGAATAGCATTTTATGCTTTCCCCAATTTCGTCCTGATTAGGATGTAACTGGAAAAAGGGGAGCAGGGGACGAGGGAGAAATAAAGTTCCACTTGTGAAAATTGATTGGAGAAAGTCCCATCCAACAAGTGAACAAGTGCACAATTTGTGCATGCCATTTGATTACACAACTTTCATTTGATTTTGTTTGCTACAAGATGGAAACCGGAAACATAAAAAACGAACGATCAGATGAATTTGTTTGCCCGACTGACCGCGAAATTATTTGATTGGTACATATGTATGGATTGGGAGCTTTCTGTCGATTTTCCATCCAAGTGCAAGGGAAAAATTGAGTTTCCATTCCCCTCTGGAATTCAACAAGAGCGATAAGGACTTGCGAAGGAAAAGTAACGAGGTCGTGACTAGTCACTATCTACACTAAAATTTGCTTGTAGGAGAAAGCAAATGGCCCATGCATAAGTATTATTGTTACAGGAAATGTTTTCGAATGAGGATAGCTAAATGAAGTAAAGCTTGTTCCTGACTCTGACACCGGAACAAAATGGGATCCCCTGTAAAATGGTGCCCTGAGGGAAAACAATCCGTTGTTGGTTTACGCAAATCCAGCAAAATTGGATTTTGCATTTGGTGTTCAAGGTTCTTTTGGGAGAAAGCTTTCAGATATTTGCATTATAGTAATAATATTCAAATTAACGAAGGAAGGCATTGGTAGCTAAACTTTACATAAACTTTCACCAAAAGTGACTTATTGTAATCAGTTTCAGTTCTGTCGATAATTTTTTTTAAAGTTCCGACTAATAAAAGTGCATTAATCAGAGTGTCAAATGAGATGATTGATGATCCTT
>JAQGAI010003012.1:0-11361 GCA_034696905.1 Lepidocyrtus violaceus
GGAGTTTTCTTGTTGAGGAGTGTTGTTGTTGTGACTGGAAAGTGGGTTGTTCTGTTGTTGGGTGGTCGCGGTAGGGATGGCTGGGATATGGCGTGGTTGCATGATTACTGGCGAGATCACGGGGATGTGATCGTTCTTCTGGTGAACTATCTGCCATATTTAAAATTTAGATTGTTGGTTGCTTTCCCTAAAATATAATTAGGGGTTTAGCATGTTTCTTAAAAAAAACTTCACAAAATAAAACACAGTTTACTTTCACCGGATATTAGTTACTAAACTGTCCAGTTTCTCAAATGTTGAAGAAACTTCCACTGCACAAAAAAGTTTCTGTAAAAAAAATATGGGAATATATTTTTTAATAAAACATGAGGGAAACTTTTCATTCATCCCTCGCACAATCAAGAACAAATCACTGAACCATACGTTAGGCCCTTCATAGTTTTCTAGAGTTTCTTAAGCTCATCATCATCACAGCAAAAAGAATAAAAAAACTCTTGTTTTCACTTCGTAAAGGAGTAAAGGTGTTGTTGTGTGTATGAAAATGGAAATTATTATTACTATTTTTATCTACTACCACTATATTAACTATGTTGTAAAAATGGTTATGATCATGATGATGATCAAGTGTTAGAAACAAAAAGTTTTCCTGCATCCCTTCCCTTCCCTCACACACATAACCATATTTAATACGCGTTTTTGTTTTAATGTCGAAATGAAATGAGTGCTTTGTTAAAAATTGAAAACGTATTATTTAGGTTAAGAGATGAGTTTGAATGAGATTTCTGTTGAGATAGATGCAATCTCCCTTTTTCGTGTATGTATGTCTGTGCGTCTCTCTGCAGAAGTGATACAAACGCTTCGAGTGAGAGAGATGAAGAACCTGCGAGGGACTATGCGACTTGGTTGAGAGGAGAGTTTGAAAATTGAACTGACCATTTTATTGTGAAGGGTTTAGTTTAAAGGGTTTGGGATATGAAGCGTTCTTTTTTTTCATGATCATCATCATCTTCAACATGTTTGAAAACTACCCTCGTGGTTCTGTTTTTTTTTATTATTATTATTGAATGAAGTGAAGTAGTGAAATGAGTTTGGCGAAGGATAAGGTGCATAAAAAGAGTTCCCTTTTTTCGAGAAGAAAGAGAATCTGTTACGAGGAAGGAGGTAGTATAAGGCTGGTTTACGTTGAAATATTAAGATCATTCGTATAATATGCGATGATGCTTTTCATATCTCTGAAGAGATCATCATCATCATCATCATCATCTTTTTATTCAGAGACCTACTAACTGACTGACTGACTATAGTCACTGGTGTGGGGATGATGATGGTGATGATGATAAGGGAAATTGTGAATGGGTCTGTGAGGAAAGATGTTGCAGAAAAAAAAAATTGTTTCGTTGCTTGAGGGTGTTATACTTGCGTATTTTTTTTTGTGGTGGTGGTTGTGTAGTAAAGTGGTGGTGAAGTCGGTTTGATGTTGTTAGAGAGAGAGGAAGGAAAAGGCTTGAGGGGATGAAGATGATGGGATCGTGTTGGTGGAGGAGTTAATAAAGAAAGATTTCTGATACGAATCTTTTTTTGGGGGGGATGTCCTGTATTTAATTTTTCGGAACATGAAATGGGAAGGAACAAAATCATATATTTTTTGGGAGGGATCTGATACGGACATTATAAATTGTTGGATGAAGGAGGAAACTTTGTTTCGTACGAGTTAAATACCAAATACGTACCTAATTAAGTTAATAGAATTTTTTCCCAAAAAAAATTAAAACTCTGTTAAGGAATTGGAATTATATAGTAAATGCAAGATGTTGTTGGTGCATGTTTGGCTGTTGAGGGTTATGTATGGCTAATATGGTTTGTAGTTCTCTAATATCGTTCTATAACATTTGCAAAAAAAAACAAAGTTGCGAAACTACTTTTTTTTTAAATCTCGTATTATATCAGTATTTGGGGGATTATTTTGGTCCGATGGACGACTATCGCAAAGCAGAGAAGACACACCAACATCAACAACAACACTAGCACGTTTTATAGTGTAGAAATTCGTAGCCCTTTTTTTGGTGGGGTTAAAAATTATTAAACTTGATGAAAAAATTGGTTTGGGATAGTCGATTATAATCGTCCAACGATCCTCCCTTCCCAAACACATACACAAGTTATCAGGAAACTTTGAAAAGAAAAAAATACATTCCAACTCACCTGAACAGATATCAAAAAGGACTTTGTCTCAACTTTCCCCAGATTTGCGCTCACACTACTACTCCCATGATTAGTCGTCGTCAACACCGGCCACCATCACCAACAAAACTAGTCGGAGGAGAGAATCACTTTTCTCTCTCCCTGAATCTTACCTTTCTGTCAAACTTTAGCAAACTATTCATCAGCATTTCACCTTAAATATGGTTAAATTATATTGTAATATTATTGCGAAAACGATTAATAGTTTGAAAGGATCATGTTTTTGAAAAAATCTAGAACGACTAAACCGTTATGGGAAATTGTTTAAATATTTAAATACTGCAAAAGTGTTTGTTTGAAGAGTAGATCTAGAAAAGAAACTGTTGAGCAAATAATGTGTCATTTTTTTTCTCGTACAAATTGAGTGAAGTTTGTCTTCTTCTGCTGTTGAGTCCGTTTTAGTCAAGTTTACTCGTCTTCCTTAAGAAACGATCCGTCCAATATTTAATACATTTATTCCAGTGTCATTATCATCATATCAGTTTTATGAACGAAACGCATAATAACATGAGTAGAGACGAATCTTCCGACCGATGCTCAACAACATTATGCGTAGAAAACATGAAGAGGGTGGTGAGTGGATGACAGAAATGAGTGACCACACAAAAAAAATTGATAAAAAACAAAGTGTGAAAAGAATGCACGCACATTACGCATAGTTGAGAAGTACAAAAATGACAATTGGCTGAACTACATGAACACGACATCGCTATCTTTGGAAAAAAGAGTGAAAAGGAATTTAAACCGGAAGTTATAAGATGTGTTCACAAATAAGGGTTCATGAATGAATGAGACGGATCATATCATTGACCTTTACTACTGCATTTTAAATCATTTTTTTCTAACCCTGTCTTCCAATTGCTTCTATTATCCTTATCATCTCCTCCTTCACCAGTGTCACCATCATAATGATAAACTGTTGAAAATAACCACCCCCATGACCCATAACTGTACTCTCTCCGCTCCCCATTTAAAATCTAGGCTAATAATAGTCCAACCAAAATAAAATTTCAATAATTTCCCAACTAGCCCATTTCAAATGCTAATAATAAATGAGCTGCAAACGCAGTTTTTCAAAAATCTTTCTCGAAAGCTTCTACTTTATTAACATATTATCATTATGACCACAAACGGGTAAACTTCATCATCTCCTCCTACTCATGTATATAATGTCAACAACAAACGACAAGAATTTATCATCAACAGAATAAAAACTAGTGTGAATGTAAATGGAACGACATAAAAATTTACAATAATTAATCAGTTTTGTTTCTTCTAAAACCTAAATATATTGTATCGAGGCTGAGATTTTTCCCTTAAATATAGTAGCAATTAATTTTTTCTCGATCGTATAATATATTTATTCCTATATATCACAGACGAATTATATAAATAACAGCGATTGTTGTTGTGATTTTTTTAAGCCGATAGTTTGATTGATTGTTGTGAGATTAAAAGGTAAAGTGTTGCACAGAAATATCAGTAACATCATCACAAAGAGAGACAAGATTTATATTTATATTCCTAAACTGCAAATCATCATCACAAAATAATAAAAACAACGAAAGAAAGTACCAGAATTATATGTTTCATCACACACAAAAAAAGTCATCACGGAATCATATTAGAATTACTTGGAACATCATCATCACACTACATAGTTTACAGTAATCCTACAATTGTGATTAATATTTTTGTATACTATAATTACTAGAACACTCGCGAAAAAAGGTGATTAGTATATTGTAGAAGTACTCGATCATATTACTAGTGTAGCGGAATTCTATAAAAACTACATAAAATATACGTGACACTATAAATCCACTAGTTTTTTCCCCCAAACATGTCTTTTCTCTTAAAACATTTATATTATTTATATGTAGCTTGGTTGGTTTCCTCTCTCTTATCTCTGGAATGGTAAGTACCTTATTTGTATATTCAATTCATCCTAGTATAATATCATCACACAAAAATAATAGTTTCTTTTTTATAACAGCAATAAAATAGCAAAGATTGTTTTGTCTTATTTTCTTTTTATATAAGCACTCTTCATATTTCATCAGCATTAAATTCTTTGGCAATATAATCAGATTGTTGGTTTACAAAATATATAGACACAAACTTTATTATATTTGGACAGTTTTTTTTGGTGTGTTGATTTAGCTTTCTATTTTTTGCAATAGTAGAAGAGCAGCAGGACAAGTGACGGGCAAGAATAGTCAAGTTATTTTGGTAGCTTGAACTCCATGAGTGGGACTGTTACATCCATCATGTTAGGGCAGACCATGACGCGCTGTTTGAATCAACAAAGTAAATTATGATTTGTGCTGGAGGATAATTAAGGATGTTAATGAACTTGAACACAAAACTAGCATTACCTGAAACTCCAATAAAATCTTCTTCTTAATCCACTCCGTGACCTGGGTCAAGCTCACAACCCTCTGCCCAACCTTAGGCCGCACATTAATCTCGACAACCGGATTGCTCCTGAACCCCACCCAAATCCGGTCATTGGGAACGGGAGGGATGTTAATGGACAAGCTCCCAACAACCCGCTTAATCTCCACAGTCAGGATAAGCGGAGTAGCAGCAATCCCAGTAACCATCTTTTGAACATGCTTGTTTCTCATCACAGACGATTTCGCGAAACTGTCAGCGTACTTGAGAAGCTTTCCCCTGCCCCCACTATTCAGATTGACGTTGGATGCGGATTTGTGCATGCTCTCTGAAGGCTTACTCGTAGCGTTGCTGTTCTCCGCCTCCTCCATATCCACATCGTCGTCACTCTCCGAGCTTTCCCCGCTATCATCCGCCTCACTGTCGAACATGGCGTGTTTGGAAGGGGACTTTGAAGGACTGCTGACATTCCTGTGCGATCCTCCATGATTCAAGTCATTCTTAACCCTCTCATCATCCCAGTTCAATCCCATCTTCATCAAATTGATGAACGCCTCCAGAGTGATGACAACATTCCCCACAAACCTGACGTCCAGGTCAACCCACAGCCCTTGGCTGTCGATAACAGGAGTACTCGCATGATTGATGATGGGCATCGAGTCCCCGAAATCCAGGTTCTTCACCTTGAGACTCTGGACCATCGCAGGCTTCCTGATAAAGTAGAGCTTCCTATCAATCGCCTTCTTCACCTTCTCATTCCACCGATCCGAATACAGAAAGTCGTAGAACAGCCTCGCGATAATGGCGTTCAGGAAGTCGGGATTGATGGCTGCCTCTGCCGGAGTGAAATTAAACGACTCCAATCGGTCCGGACTAGATTTTCTAGAAGAAGGTTGAGATTGAGATTGGTCTTGTTGGTGACTGACGTGATGCATTGATACGCTTTCGAATAGCAGGTCGTTCGTAGGTGTCGCTCGAGGGGAAAGGGAAACTTGGGGGGAGAAGAGGCATGGGGATGCCATCATTGTTGGGCATGCTCGGAGCATGAACTTGAAGAAGTGGGCAAAGTCGTGGTGATGGAGTTTGGTGTGAGATTCTTCGGGTTCCAGTTTGATTTTTGTTGCTGCTACGAATCTGCGGAACCTGTTTGGGAATCATTAAATTAGTTTTGTACTCTTTTTTGATACATAATCAGAGAAACATAAAATTGTAACTAACCAATCATCCTTCTCCCGATCCCCTCTCGCAAAAAGATAAATGGTCTTCCCACCATGGCCAGTCTCTTTGAAAACCTCTCCTTTCGGCTTCTCTGCTCCTGCACCATGGACCTTCACCTTTTCATTCCCTTTCTCATCTTTACTAAAACTAACCTTGTCATTCCCACCACTACCATGCACTTCCCCATCAGTCCCTCCTCCAGCAGCCGGGCTCTCCCTCCCTCCATTATTACCAGCACCGACACTACACAACTCTCCGCATAACTTTTCCTCACAAGCGAGTGTGATCCCAATAGGATACTTCTTAGACCAGGCCCTCTTCTTGGCCAAACCCGCCGGGATGATATCAATTTTTGCTGCTGTCAAGTCAAACTGCTGGTGCCGGATGAAGATATGTTCAGAGTTGATTACTGGATCGCTCCACAGCCTTCGTTTTGGGATGCGGTGACGTGGGTGAGGTGTAGATATCGTAAGATATGGACCATTCAATCTTGCAAACATTGGTTTGGTGTCTCTGAGATGGTTTCGGAATGGATCGTAGTCTGGGTACGGTTCGTCTGCCGTGTTTAGCATCAGGAGCCAGCCCTGCAAATGAGATAAAACCAGAAAAAACTTAGCGTTCTGCACATTTTATGATTAGTTTAGATTAGATAAACAACTCTGATTTACCTGCGACTTCCACTTGAGCCCATTCCCAACAGCAGAGTTTAACCGCTGCTTCTTCTGCCCCACCACCACCCCCGTCGCCGCTCTAACATTCCCATTATTCTCCCGTTGCTTCTCCAACAGCGCCCCATTAATCGCTCCCCTCAAACTTAAAGAACTCGGAGCAGCAGTAGTGGTAGTAGTGGACATGACACTCTTCCCATCCAAACTCTCACTGCTGCTATCACTGCTACTGCTCTCCCCACTCCCCTCATCATTCTGGTACTCATCCTTCCACAAGGCCCTGCTACAAATGACAGTCCCCATAACCCCCAGGATAAACCAGAGGAACTTCCCAATCACATTCCCAAAGTCGAGTACGATGAGCGCAGCAACCAGCCCAATCCAGTAGCGAACCCAAGGATGATACACAATATCCAACAGGATATTCCTGATCAGCCCCCGAACAGTGTAGTCTGCCCTGTTGCTCCTGCTCCAATACATCCCACTCTCCACACTCTCTTCACTCTTCTCCGAATCCAAACTGTCGACGCTGGCCCCAAGTACGACAACGGTATTCCCGTTGACCACACTGCTGACCACTTCCTGCATGGGATACTTCCTCAGCCCCATCATGACGCTGGGAGGAGAGTAGAGTGTCGGCATACCTTCAAATCTCTCTTGTAGCGCTTCCGGAGGGAGCACAAACTCTTTCAGGATGCTAGACCGGCTAGCGCCATCATCAACCCCGGCCATGCTGATATCGTCACAGCAGTCCACGCCAATCTCTTCCACTACTAGGTTTTTCAGATCATTTGGATCCAGTTGGGATATGTTGATGCAGCCCTGGGGCGGGACAGGGACTTTTTGTAAAACTGCCAGGTCCTCCACCACGTCATAGTCGTCTTCATCGTAGTCGAAGTAGTCCGGGCAGTTCTCCTCTTGGAAGTTGAGCTTGTTGCCTACACGACGGGTGGAGCTGGTGCTGCTCCGTTCGCTCCCATGTCGGAACAGCACCGTATCGCTGTGAACACTCACGTCTTCATCATCGTAGTCCTGCTCAGCGGCGGTTGCGGAGGATGAAGAGCCGGTGGACACTCCGGTGACTAGCTGTTCGGGGATGGAGCAGGAGGTTGTTAAGGGAGTCATTGGCTCGCCGAGGGTTATCTCTTCTTCTTCCTCGTTGAGGAACTGGCTGACGAAGGACTTGCGTTTGTCTTCCAGCGCTGTGAAGAGTTTTCCTTTGAGGTCGAGGTCGAGGGAGAGGGACCGCTTGTCCCATTTGTTTGCCCATTTGTGTTTGAGGATGTATTCTTTGAGGGGGGAGATGTCTCCTCCGGATTTTGATGCTGTTGGGGGAGGGGAAGGTGGGTCTCCTAATCCTGCGCCTTCTGTGAATGAAAAACGGATACTGATTAGTTTGTCCAATTAAAAATGCAATCGTGATACCATTAGTCCAACTTACCCAACGCACTGCTAACGCTATTCTCCCCACTGCTGCTGCTGCTACTATTCTCCTCCACAACATCCACATGATTAGTCACCTCCCTGATCTCTTCACTCTCCGGACTGAATCTGAAACTTGGGAACACTATCGAGCTAGTCGTTTGGGATTTGCTCCTCATAAATGGTTTGGAGGAGGAGCTGCCTCCAGAGTTGAGAACGGAGGAGAGCTTTTGGTGGACGGTTGCTGCTGTTGATTGCTTTGATGGGGATATTGATGACGATGATTGTTTTGGTGGGGAGGACATGTTTGATTTTTCAGTCTCGATTTTATGGAAAAGTGTGGTTGACTATAAGGAAACTGACTAAATTCTAACGATATTTAAATTTTAAAGTTGGACATATTCTGCGGTAACTTTCTCTCTAGACATTCCAAAAATCCCCTTCTCCAGCTTCATTATTTGTTGTGATTGACGTCTGTTCATGTACTAAACTGATTCTAGATTGACCGTGGGAGAGTATACGTTAAAACCTATATTGCATTGCTGCTGTTGTGGATCTCAACTCTAATTCAGGATGACTAATTTTTTCTTCATTTTTTCCTTCTCTGTAGAATTTTGTGATTATTGCTGTGCTCCTGAAGTTGCCTTTGCTTGCTTGTTGATGGTGATTCCATTCATTACGCTGAATGATGGTTGATTATAATATTTTGTAGTAGCGATTACGGTGTGGTTTAGGTACTAAGTAAGATTATACTATCACTCTGCACAAAGTACGATGTCCAGGTTGAGAAAGATTGTTTTTAAAGCTTCTCCTTACACGCAGAACTTACGCAGGGATAAACAAACTGAGTAATAACCGTCATTGTATACGCTCAGTTGTCAGTTGTTTTTCGTAAAAATACTTTTTTTAAACTAACTTCCTACTTTACGTTGTGTTTGCGGTAGGTTTTCAGCAATCGTCTTTCCCCTTTTCCTTATCAATCTTGCTTCGTTGTCCATGTTCTTATCTTGTTGAATGGGACGATATTGATGAATTGATGATGGTGACAGGACATGGACCTTCTCTCATGAATCTGTAACACAAATACGTAAAAAAAAGGAGTTGATGTTGATAGTTGCACTATGTTAGTTTTAAATAAAAAGTTGTTTTTGAGATAAGCGAATGTACATAAAACTAGTGATGTATACAAGATAAGACTGGAGGGTCATTATTAATATACTTTTGATGTTTTTGGTTTTATAACGACAAACGAGGACTATCGACTATCACGCGATGATTTCCATTTGCGTGTGGAGAATGACTCATCGTCAAACCAGTATCAAATGTCTGCAGGATCAGCATTAATTTTAATGTAAGAGGAACTGAGGCCAATCACAATTAAAGTGGTGGTGGGTATAAAGTATAATGAAATGCTTTTTTTGATTACCTTTCAATTCGTTTTAACTCGCCTTAAATCATCTTCATTTCACCCCATTTCTTCATCGATCGTTTCGATATTCACGTTTGCGGTGAAAATGATGTACTTGCGGTTCTTATGGCTTGGCGTCGTCTTTTCCTAAATGCACTAAAAAACTAATGACGAATTGTGAAACCATTTGTAGCAAACAGAGCTCTTGATTTGAAGTAGTCTTTTTTGAGTATATTTGAAGCACTCTTCTTTTATCGATTAACAATACATTGTATTTTCACGGCCAGGAACAAACAGCACTAAACTAACTATCCACATATTTCTAAACAAAGAACGTTGATAACGGAATGAAATTTGAGAGTCACTGGATTTGTCCCTTGACCCTTTTCATCGCTGCGCGTAACTGCTTGTCGGTTACGGATGATGATGAAGTTGATATGCGTTCCATTCCTGGTGTTAACGTTAACCGTGATGAGGGTCTCCCTGTATTTTTAAGACGCCACCAGACGCCTGCTTCAAACATTGTTACTGCAGTGCCTAGGATCCAATAACTCTTATCTTTCACGAGCCAGAGGATCACACATGGACGAACAGCACTACACTAATGAAACTAACGATAATCACCGATTAGTACATTTTATTTCTTCCTGATGACATCCTCGACCTCCTTCTTGGATGGGGACGATATATTATGAATGTTATCTTTTGGAAGAAAACAGGAATGTTTGTATCGTTTGTGTTTGTTTGGTGGAAGTGGAAGGAATTATGATAGCGAGAGGTTTGACTGGAAACTTCTTCTCAATTTAACTATAATTTTTCTTGCAAAAATGTTTTAACGCAATTGTGGTGGAGGGGAATTTCTTCTCTCTCACCACCACTGCACTCACTGGGAACTTTTTATTGGGGAAATTATCTCGTAAAGTTGCATTTAAAAAAAACGGTTTATTGCACTGGATTGTATTTTGTTGCACTTTTTTTTTCATAATAAATGTCGAAAAGCGTCTTGATTACTTCAAGTATACAGGCGTGTAGGTATAAGAATGACGTGTTTTAAATTCCTCCTCTGCTGGAACTGTTTTTTTTTTGAGAGGGAACACGGCCAGTTTAACGTCCGCCGTCCACATGTGTAACTGTATTAATACATAATAACTGTTTCCACTGCTAATAATATTTACGTTAAATTTTTGTCGACTAGAATCATCCAGTCGATGTGAGGAACTACTTCAATGGGAATTATTTTCTTGTTAAAAATGTAGGGCATTATTATTGCAAAAAAAAGTATGCGAATGAAAAAACCTTTCTTGTTTTTGTGTGTGAACTTTTTTTTGTTATATTCGAGAAAAAATGTGAGGGAATATATTTGGCAGTGTATAATCAGCTGCTGTTTGCTTGCTTGATGGTCTATATAGAAGGGTGGTGGTGGATGGATATTATGCGATGTGTTTTCTTTATAACCGTTTTATAAGAGGAGGAAGGAAACAATGAAGGAGAAGGATTTTTACGCGAATAATGTTTATAAATGCGTTTTTTTGGCAAACAAAAAAATGTGCAAATTCATTCAACGTCATATTTTGAGACAAAGAGAGTGAGTTGAGATGAGAGAGCATTGGGGGGAACAAAGACTATCGTTTATACAAATGAGCATAACATTCAATCAGTCATTCGTGTACATTAATTCATGATTTGTTGAATTATTTTCCGAATTTACGTTAGGGTTTGCATATATTTTTAGGCAATTTTTAGATGGAACTTTTAATTTTAGCCGATTTTTTTTAGATGGAACGGAAGAAGACATTAATTTGAATTTCAGAGTGCCCCAATATCGTGATCCAGTTCTACTCTAGTAGTAGATATTACTCATCATCGGACGGGACTATCTTATAAGATGTTTCATATATGAAATCCCAGAAGATGAAGTTCAGTTTAATCATTATATCAATCATGAGCAGAATGAATGGAGCCAATTGTAATTATTACAGTGAGAGACGCAAGACGAGAATAATGAGC